>CM048825.1:13310956-13529085 GCA_026586065.1 Dioscorea zingiberensis | reverse complement strand
AATATGAACTTAGCTCAGTATGAGACATGTGTGTCTAGTCCTTTTCGTTGTGTTTCCTGCCAAGTGTTAATTTCAACTTATCCTGAGAATATTGAAGGCACAAAAAGTGAGGCTCCATAGCATATAAAAAGACTAAATCCTTTTATAAACAAATGGAAAAAAATAAAAAAGAAAATACAAAAGTGGTAATAAAAAAAAATAAAAGATAAAGGTGATGCTCATATGCCAAAGTCCTCCATGTCGTCGCTATCGGCAGTGTCATCGTTGGAGTCCTCTCCATCGGCCACATCTCCTACTGCCACCCCTGTGTGTCCTGTGGTGGGTGTTGGTGCTAGTGGTGGGGGTGGATACTGAATCTCATGGCGCTTGAGCAGTAGGTGGGTGGCGCCTACCAGCCATAGACGTAGGGAATCTCTATCCGTCTGAGTAAGCTCTGGTGATGTTGGCGGAGGTGCTATGCTAGGAATAGTTAAGGCTCCTAGATCCCGAGGCTCTGGCGGCTCAGTGGGTACTGTGGGCTCAGGTGGGGTTGTGGTCGAGTGTTTGATCCCTTAAGATGTGCGTGTGGCTTGCACCATCCGCATCGATCGTAGTGTATCCGCACTAATCTTGTCGATGCTTGGAGACTGCTCCCTTGATGATTGTTATTATAGATAGCACCTCCGGTGTTAGCTCTCAATATGTTGCCTCTTTTCTTGACAAGAGGCGATCCCATGCTCCTACAGCTGGAAGTTGTTCGACTTCATCGGTGAGACCCATTTCCTTGAGGATATCCCAATCAATCGTCCGGAATTCACAAAATTTCCGTTGTTGTAGTCGAGCGTACCTTTGGCGAGATGCTAACTCTCGGAGCTCTTGGTGAGAGGGATCATGGTTTCTTTCTCATCTCTTCTTTCTTGGTGGTCGGCCTGATGTGAATTGCTTTTAGGTAGGCATACTGGTGGTTTTGCAAAAGCGAAATTGTTTGTGCTTGATGAGGAGGATGTGATCTTGCCACTCATAATGCTTTTTATGGATGAAAGGCTGATATTAACTTAGAGTAGGATTTTGAGTTGCATTGGAATAGGGTCGGATGAAATCAGATAAAGATATGCTTGTAGCGTCATAATAGTTGCAATTTTAAATTCTACGTTTCCAGTCCACATGCCCCATACAGTCCAGTGCATAGACTTATGGATGCTCATGCATTTCTCTATTACGCAGCTCTATAGTGCACTCCCGGGCAAATTGGCTATACGGCTGTGTATAACTGACTTGCTTGTATCTTGTATTTCCGGAGTTGTGCACAGTTGGACGCAAGGGCGTGAGGAATTTTTGCTTATGTAAGTTGGAATTCCCGAGTAGTGCACGCCCGTGTACTGACCCGTGTATCTCTTTGTTTCTTCATAGCTCTATCCTTCTTTTAGGTTTCTCCTAGACCTATGTATTAATGACTCCATAGACAAAGATTTGATTGCCGAATACTTAGGAACCACAAAAAGTTTTGAAAGCACTATCAAATAGGATAGTTTACCATGATTATACCTTTCTTAAATCCTAAAACAATAACTAGAAGACTAACGGAACTTGGGTTGCTTCCTAAGAAGCGCTTGTTTTTCGTCAATAGCTTGACACATCTGATGAGACTAATATGGGTCGAACAAGTAGATCTTTTCCTCCTCTTTGTTCGAGGGGAAGTTACTCACTATATAGGGCTTCAGGCGTTGTCCATTTACCTTATGGGTATTGATATGCGTTTAAATGTTCATGTTTTTATATCAATTCATTTACATTATTCATGCGATTTAGAGTAATTCTTACCCATTGATAGTTAATTCATGTTAATTCTTATTTTGCGGGCACTAGAGAGCTTCGAGAGCGAAACAAAAGAAATACAGATCTAATTGAAGCTATTATTAGGTTTACTGAAGCCATACGTGCTAGCTTACGGTCGTAAGAGCCCGTATGATAAAGATGTGGGCATGCTTACAATCATAAGCACCTCTATGAAGATTCTGAGCACACATCTCCCCAATATATAAAGAGCTACATGGGCAAGCACATAGTCGTATCACCAACCGTGTAACCTAGTGAACTGCATATGGGTAAGCATACAGCCGTAAGAGCCCCCGTATGCCTCGCGCCCAGACCTAAGTTAACCAAATTTTATGTTGATTTGAGTATGAATATGGGGGATTGGGTTGTTAATCATCTGTATTAGTCTGAACGCTATAAATAGCCCATTTAGGGTTTTGAGAAGGGGATTTTGGATCTTGAACATCATCATCCCCTTGGAGGCTCCTAACCTTCTCTCCATCTTGGAGATTAGGGCATCATTGAAGACTTTTGAGCAAAGGGAGGAAGGCAAGCATTGAAGGGACACTGCCAACGGTCATCGCCAACAGTGAAGGGAAAAGTGTTTCTTATCATGATTCTTATCTTTTCCTCTTTGATTGTATTAGATTTGTGTTCCCCATAATGGGGAACTAACTTGTTAGATACATGGGCATGATGAACCTTCGGATTTATGCTTAATCTTGTTTGTATTGATTTCTATATTTGAATGAATATTTTAATGTTTGAGAACCTATTGAATGTTATGTATGGTATTCATGCTTTACGTTGGGACAGATCTAAGTGTCAAATATAGATCTAAAGAAGGTGTAGACAATAACGTTCTCTGTATATACCCTATATATCTACTTCAATAGGTGCGAGTAATGAACATGCCGAGAGATCGGGTATTTAGAAGAGAGACTCTGTAAAATAGATTATTCCCATAACTCTTCCAAGATTATGTGTTCCCTAGAACTACTCACGAGTGTAGATTAGTAACTCGCCTCGAAAGAGGGTGTGAAAGCATTGTTGGAATTCATGGTCCATACCTCATAGTCATTAATATGAAATCTATACTTGTCCCAATCTATAAATATCCGGAGGGGATTCAATGCCCGAGTATCTCTCTTCTCTGATTGATTGCCATCACTATTCTCACTAAGTGTTCTTAAGCCAATTTCCTTTTTAGTAATTAGATTAGTAAACCATCAACCTTTGGATAGTTTAGATAGTAGATAATTAGATACAACTAGTGGTCTAGTTCCCTGTAGGTTCGACATCCGTTATTCAAAGTCTACTTTATTACTTGGTAAGAGCCTTATACTTGCGGTCTAAGCATTAGTTACATTAGGAGGATCTTCAAGTTCAGTTGCAGCTATCTTATGCGGTACTTGTGGAGGAGAGAACACGATTCATTAAAATGCCTGATTACAAATGTGAAAGTGACCCTCATGGAACAAGTTCAATATATAAAACGAAGCAAAGTCCTCAAGGTATCCAATTTTGATCTTATATGCCTAACTGGGTCATTCGAGGTTGTCCTATATATGGTAATATCCAAGGATTAGCAACTCCTCCGCGATTTAATTCCTTGGCTCCAAGACCTCTATAGCAAACCAATCATTGAGGATGTTATATGGCTAAGTTCATGATGGACACAAATTCAAAATTTGAGTCGGTGGAGATACAATGATGCTAAACATTGGAAACAGAAGCATTCAAGATACGGCAAATCAAGTTGGGCAATTAGCTAAAAACTCATCAAAAGGAGGGCTTAAGGAAGCCTACTAAGCTGTACTGGGGAAAACCCCCACGAGGATTTAAAGAGACTATCATGATTAGAAATGGTAAGGAAGTGGAGATGTTATTGAAGAAGCGACAAGATTACCACCTAGGTGGAAACTGGTGAATCATCTAGATTTAAAGAGAGCGTGGTTGAAGAATATCAAGAAAAAGGAAAGGGAATGGAAACCGTACCGATTCCTGAGTACCAACCTAGAATTCCCTATCCTGAAGGATTGAAGAAAACAAAGGACAATGCACATTTCAAGCAATTCTTGGAAACAATTAAGCAATTGTATGTGAGCTTACCTCTGGTTGATGTACTTTCTCAAATGCCTAAATATGCCAAGTACATGAAAGAGCTGTTAACCAACAAGAGGAAGCTGGAAGAAGTGGCTGATGAAATTTGAACTCTCAATGCTCGGCAATACTCCAAAACCAACCATGCCAAGAAAGTTAAAGGACCTAGGGAGCATGGCAATCCCTTGTATTGTGGGGATGGAGTGGAAGAGAGTGCTTTGGCTAATTGAGATGCTAGCATCAACGTCATGCCTTATAGGCTATTCATGAAGCTTAGCCTAGAAGAGGGCAAAACCACAAAAATAACTATTCAACTAAGCGGTCGATCCGTGAAGAAACCACGAGGAATGGCATTAGATGTAGTTTTGTAAGAGTAGACACAAGCTTGTATTCCCTGCTGATTTTGTATTACTAGACATTGTGATGATGTTAAAGTACCCATCATCATCTTAGGAAGACCATTTGCAGCTCTTGCAAAAGCCTTATAAAAGATCACGTTGAAGGAAAGATGTCTTTAAGAGTCGGTGATAGCATAGTTTAACTAAAGCTTCCTACAACAATGCGGCACATATTGGATCATGATGATAAAGCTTACTTCATTGATGATCTTGAACTAATCTCTAAGAGTTGCATTTTGTTGCAAACTGACCCACTCGAAGAATATTTATATAACTAGATGATGAGGCGGAGCATTTTTGTGGAAAACAACCTTGCTGATTTTTCCAAGGAGAGCAAGAAAGGGCAAGCAAAAGAAAGAAGGATAAGGGATCCAAGGAAATTATTTTTCCAACCATTATTCTTGAAGGAAAAGACAAGTAGAAGACTAATAAAGAGAGACCCCCTTCCATGGCCAATGCAAGAAATCCATCACTTGCCCAAATTGATGAATCCCCATATACACACCTTAGGGTTTCTCCTTGTTTGAAATTGTTTCAAAGGGAAAATCCATCTTTGGGATTCGCAGATTTGATCCACCTTGAACATGACAAGAAGAATATCAAGTTAGTGACATTAAACAAGCTCTTCTTAAGGAAGCAGCAAGTTCCAAAAAGGCTTAAAACTACTAATGGTCCCTGTACTATAGCATTTGTTTAATTCTAGTGCTAGACTTTAGCAATGTTCAATACGGTACCTGTATTTTATGTATTTGTTCAATACAGTCCACTATTTTTAGCGTGGCGGCTTATTTGGAATATATGAGGTATAGACAAATTTCCTTACCAACATGTCGGCACGTTTGGATTGTATTGATTGAATACCGCAAAGTACTGGTACGTATTGAACAAATACACCAAAATCTGAGGCACCCTATCACTCATCCTAAAGTACGAGGACTGAAAATCTTGGCTACCATGTCAGCACCATGGAATGTATTGAACAAAATACATAAAGTACAAGAACATATTGAATATTGATAAAGTAGAGGACTGGAATTGAACAAAGTGCTATAATCTGAGGGACCATTGAGTGGCTTTAAGCCAAAAAAAATTTCTTCTCTAAGAGTTTCATAGTTTTTTGTCTAGAGTAGTTAGCTTCTATCATTTTAAAAGAACTGATAAATCCCTCTAATCTCTCATAAATGATCTATCTTAAGCCCAGCGAACCGAGGTTACACCTCATGCTAGCTTAGAAAGAATGAGGAAGGGACATCAAGAGGAATTAGAATGGAATATCAAAGGGAATCATTTTCAATGCACTACTCAAAGAAAGAAACACTCTTTGGTCAAGGATCACGGTGTGTAGAAGGCGCACATGCTGTACGCTATTTCAATATATCTACTCATTTACTTTACATATGCACCTTTTTGTAACATCTCATCACTGGTGAGCTTATCATCACATCACGATGGCCTATATGCTATAACGTGAAAAGGCACATTTACAGGAGTGACCATTCATATTCCTTTCTGAGCTGTGGGCTACCCACACTCCCTTTCAAAGATTCATCTCTTTCAAGTGGCGGAGTACTTCTCGCTTCGTCCTTTCTTCTTCTTCCTCTCTCACTGCTTGAATCATTGCTTAGGGCTCTATGGCGCACTCAAGGTAAAACCATTCTGATTTCATTACCATCTCCTCTAGGGTTTTAGGTCTTTTCTAAAAGAGATTCTTTTCAATCTTGAGTCCATTTAAAGCACAACCATGTATAGATGCCCTTTAATATGCCAAGGTTAACATTTCACCTCATTCTTTTGCATGTTTCTTGATTTGTGTCATCATGCTGCATCGTGAATTGTAGGCTCTACGACGTGCTTACGGGCTAGCTTACTAACATAAGCATCCGTATGACGACCATACGGGTATACATATGCCCGTAAGCTTGCCCATATGTTATCCTGTATCCTGTTCTCTGCAAATGAGACATTTAGTTAAAATTGATCCTACTCCATATATAATTGTAGATATGGGCTGAACAAAGCAAGTAGGCGGCAAGGGTGTTAATAAGAAGAGGATCGAGCAGCCCTCCTCTTCGGGTCCCAGTTTCCTTGAGGAGCTATTAGGAGAGCTACTGACATCCTCTCTCGGAAGGAATTGGTCTCACACGTTACATCGATTGGACGACGATGCTCGCGTGAGCTCGAGATCGAGGAGGAGCTGAAGCTTGATCACATTGACGGATTGGACCCAACATTCACTATCTCCAAGCCGGTATACCGCGATATGACATTAGAGGTCCCGAAAGCAACTTTGAGGTTGATATGAGCCATTTCACCGGCCGAGAGATCCGAAATGCCATCGATTCAAGGTCCATGGCTTATGCCGCGGCAAATCGGCGTACCGACATTCTCCGTCTACCTCGATTGTATGACAAGGATTATACGGTCACGGATGAGTATCGGGAGGTGGTTGTTGACTTCTCGGTGCACACATCTTTTGCCATCTCTTGGCGCCCGGGTCTCACGGTGTCCACTACAAAGCCGAATAAGGCGTCTCACTTTTCGATCCGATCGACCCTTACATCCGGGCTCTCACTAGATTGATCCGGGGAGATGACAACATTGGCCGCTTTACTGTTTCACGATCTCTTTGGATCTACTGACAGCCTAGCGAGTCCCTATCCACCTCGGCCATTTCCTTGCGAATTACATCACCCACCAAGGGTCATTTGGAGAAGCTCAAGTTGATTCATGCCGCTTTATATCATTCACCTTGCATGGCATAAGTCTAGTTGCCCTCCATCCCCAGACCTCCCACTAGATCCACGTGATGCATCCCCTTAGCTTTTCGTCACTTTCGGATGCAACAGGGCGTATCTTCTTAGACAGCAGCGCAAGCCGGAGCCGATCTCTTACAAGGGGAGCCCCAAGCCCTAGCTCCATTTCCCTTAAAGGGACCATCTTTCGCTACCCCTCCTCGACCTACCACTGCAGGCCACCTACTGACTTATCACTTTGCTCGAGGCGATTGAGCAGGGGCGGTGACGATGTCGAAGCTTCCTCGCGTCGGTGATTCTCACCGGTGACTCGAGGAGGAGCATCAAGTCTGCTTCAGCTGCAACATTGTTGCAGCTATCATATGCCGACCAAATCTGCCAAGGAGTAGTTTGAGTCGCTCCGATGGGAGTTCGAACAGATCATATACACACTGCGCCAACAAAGGGGATCACCTGCGGTGGTAGCTTCTATATATACTTCTTCCATATCACCGCACATGCACCAATCACCTCACCCCTCGCCTCGGGAGCCCCACTTTGCCACCCCAGCACTAGTAGCAGCACCCGAGAGTTTAGCACACGCTACCCCCATTGTTTCCTCGTCTAGTTCGCACTGAGCAGGATTTTTGGGAGTTGTACCACACTTTTCTTTCCTTTATTTACTTAGCATGGGTTTCACCCTGCTACCCTTTTGTACTTTCCCCTCCATTATCAGTTGAGACTCCGCTCTTTATCCTATATTTTTTCTTTTTTTTGGGATCTTGTGTCTTGACTCTCTTTGATGCTTCGTGTATTTCTAAAATTGTGGATGAATGCTCTATTATCTCACTCAAGGAATTGGACATAATCCCCAAAAATGAATCGGGAAGTTTCGGGTTGCAGTATCCTATTATTTTATTCTATTCTTATCATTTACATGCTTTATTGTTAGCTTTGGGGACAATGTAATTTTTAAGCGTGGGAATGGGTATATATCAATAATCATTGCAAATCTATAATTGTCGGGATAGTTTCCTATGAAATTCATTGCAAATCATTTACATGTTAGGTGTACACCAATGGCGGTATGTTGATTGTATTCAATTTTGTTTTACTCTTAGTCCGCACCATTTGAGCAAAATTTTTAATTTTTCCCATGAAACATCTTGGACATTTCAAGAAAATCATCATGACTATCAATCATATCCTAGTGATATTAGACAACCCATGATCATGTTTCTTTGATTTAGATTGTTAAGTATTACCTTCAATGTGTCCAAGAGTTTTCGTGGCACTAGTTCAAACTTCTAGCCTTTGCAAGTAGAATTGTACATAATGAATAAATTTTTGTATATAGAGATTTTGAAAATAAGAACCAAGATAGTGTTCCTCTACTCTTGGTGACGAAGTAAACTCAGGTTTCTGACTCCTAATAAGAGTGTCTCTCAAGCTAAAAAGTCACTTGTGAGCATGAGCATGTATATGTAGAGTTGTAATCATTTGAGTAGTTGGGTGCTTCGCTGCCTAACCAGCATGTGCATCTCTCGAAAAGGGAGATCTATTAGAGGTGCCCTACAAGGATTTATGAAAAAAAAAAATTTGAAGCGAAAAGAAAAAAGAGAATGTTTTACTTTTTCTTAAGGGCTGGTTGTTTCATACTTAAGACCTCAAAGGAACCTATAAAGTCTCCTCAAGGTATACTTGCCCTTTGTAAAACTTCGGGGAACATGGTAAGTTGAGTGAAACCACCTCATCTAAGGTGATTTTAAATTACGTCATTGAAATCTATCTAAGTTCAAGGTATTGAAATAAGAAAATGCAATTATCAATGGTGAATTCTAAGAGTACAACAGAAATGTTAATGCTTTTAGCTTGAGGTTGAACGCTTATCATCTTTTAAAATTTTATTTCTTTGTTCGCATGACAAGAAAATGCTTAAGTATAGGGATATTTGTGATAAAGCGTTCAATTGATCATGTTTTTATATCAATTCATTGTACATTATTCATGCGATTTCAAGTAATTCTTGCTCATTGATACTCAATTTATGTTAATTCTTATTTTCAGGGCACCAGAGAGTTTCAAAAGCGAAACATAAAAAACACAGATCAAACCGAAGCTATTATCATTTTTCGAAATTAAATGCGGGCCAGCTTACAGCCGTAAGCGCCATTATGATAAAGATCTGAGCATGCTTAAGATTGTATGTAGCCATTATGGAGGTTATGAGTACACATGTCCCCAATATACAGAGAGCTACACGGGCAAGCACACGGCCGTATCACCAATGGTGTAACCTGGGGAACTGTGTGCGGGCAAGCATACCACCAAAAGAGTGCCCGTATGCCTCGCGCCCGGTCGAGTTAGCAATTTTATGCCGATTTGAGGTCCGAAAATGAAAGATTGGGTTGCTAACAATCTGTATTAGTGTGAACCCTGTAAATAGTCGATTTACGGTTTAGAGAAGGGGCTTTTGGATCTTGAACATCATCTTCCCCTTGGAGGCTCCGAACCTTCTCTCTATCTTGGAGATTATGGCATCATTGAAGACTTTGGAGAAAAGAGAGGAAGGCAAGAGGCAAGGGACACCACCAGCGGTCATCGCCAACGGTCATTGCCAAGCGGTGGAGGGAAAAGTGTTTACTATCATGATTATTATCTTTTCCTCTTTGATTGTATTGGATTTGTGTTCCACTTTAATGGGAACTAACTTGTTAGATACTTGGGCATGATGAACCTACGGAATTATGCTTAATCTTGCTTGTATGGATTTCTATACTTGAATGAATATTTCAATGTTTGAGAACCTATTGAATATTACGTGTCATCAATCTCTTTACAACAGCATTGGCACAACCTCCAAACCACTTGCGGTATTCGAGCCAAACACACTAATACTAATCCGGCCTTCTACTCCATCTCCCCAAAAACCTCCCCCTTGACCGAAAAATAGAAATGAAATACCCACCTTCCTTCTGACAAAACTGAATAAAATCACAGCAGACCCAAAAGTACAGAAAATATCTCCTATGAGACCAAATTCGGCCAAAACGACAAAGCGCCATAAAGCACTCTGACAGTCGATCGGACAGGAATTTAAAGCAACCCTTCCGGGGAGGTTTCCCGTGTAGTGCGCGATGACCTTCGTAGAACTTGACTCAAGGCCCCGGTATTCTCGGGGGAAGGAGGATCCCCGGAAACAGAAGGGGCCATGACCGGAAGACTAGGAATAACCTCTTGACTGGGTGAACTCACCCAGTCTTCAATGATTTTCCGACCCAATTCATCCACATATTTGTCTTTCTTTTTTCTCTCCTCCTTCTTGGAGAGCCCCATAACAGGATCGTTCTTAGCTCTTTTTGCCTCGGAAAAGACATCATCCTTCCTCCCTCCTTCCGCTTCTTCCTCTCCTCTCTAGAGGTCCTTTCCCTTTTTTTCCTTCCTAGAAGTATCTTCCTTCTTCTTAGTCCTCATGGTAAAGGAGCTTCAACAACGCATTTGAGATCCTCTAGAATACCCTTCATGAGACCCAAATCACCCATCGGTTCCCCTACAAAAGCATGACTAAAACCCATCATCACTAAAACTCAGAAACTTACAGTAATAAAAAGTACAAACAAGTCCTACTAGCAGCTACAAACAAGCGACATCTCGGAAAGGATTTCCTTACGTCAAATAAATATCCACGAAACCCGGAAATCCCTTTAAAACTTTCAAAGCGGAGACTTCACGTCGATTCGTAATCCACTTGCTCACAAATATTATGTCTAAGGAACTTCCCATTTAGTCCTGAACATCCCACTTTCGGACTTACTACTCCAAGAAAGAATTTACTTTTCCATCGCTTGATGGAAGAAGGAACCTTACCTAGAAATTTCTTCTTAGAAGCGAGCGAAAAATAATACTAGTCGATATCTTGCTTTCAATGTACAAAGTAAACAAAAGGCGAAAGCGAGCGAGCGATTCGGTTTTCATACATAGTTGTTGAGAACAATAACAAACCCAGTCAACAATCTCCATGAATTTGGAGAAAACTAGGGAGGGCATAACTTATAATACTCTAAAATTTCCTTAACAAAATCAGAAAAAGGAACCTAAGACCGCCCAGCAAGGCATCCTGATAGATAGCTATCTCGCCCTTCTTAGGCGAACTAGCTTGCTCTCCATAATAGGGTACCCTAACTAAAAAAAGAGATTGATCGATTTGAAATCGATCCACCACTTTATCTATCTCCTTCTGATTTAAAACACTCAAAAACGCTTCATCCCCCCACTCTCTATCCTAGACGAGGCCGGATGAACTCTAAAACCCCGAACCGATGGACCCCCAGCGCCGCCTTACGCAAGAATAGGAATAGAAGCAGTAGAGTTAGAAGGGGACGGTGAGTGAGGGGACTGTGACGAATGAGTAGCAGAGGAATCATGAGAAGAATTAGAAGGTGAGGGAACCCTAGAATCCATGGAATTTGTTTCCATTACCTTAACAGAAAACATCAAACAAAGAACGCCAACAGGAAAAGCGCTGGAGAAGAAGAAGGAACTGCGAACGAAAGAATGAAGAATCGCACGAAGATAATGTGAAGAAAAAACCCTTAATCCTCATTCATAAACCCAATGAAAGAGATCCCAACCGTTAGATCACAGGGAGAAGCCCAGATCGAGACATCTAAAAACACATACTACGATTAGATCACTACCGTCCATACCAAATGTCACATCAGATCGAACCACTCATATCAAATCATTAGGACTAAAAGCCATAACTTTCCCTTGGGCCCGATCTCGATCTCTCCCCAGTGGCACACCAAATGCGACACCCCTAGGAAATAGGGTACCCACACCATCCATCATCACACATTGACCCACGCTTACGCCCATCACTCCACGCCTTAAATATGGAATAGTATAAGGACAAGACAAAGCGGGATAATTATCCCCTAGCCTAGGAATAAGCCCTACACCACCACATTTAAAGGATGAATTAATTGATCAAGGTTGGATACACAACCTTCCAGATTTAAAGTTAAGCGTGCTGCCATCTAATCACGAATCCCAATAATAATTCACGCGAGATACTGAGATATTAAAGCTCATTCTTGATGCTAGAAAGCGATTGCACGTCTCTCAAGATACATCATCATTGCAAAAACAAAAAAGAGAAACAACAAACAAATTTCTAAACTCCAACTTTATTTAAAAACAATGAAAGTAATTACAAACTATCAAGCCGTTGGTTGATAACTTGAAGGAAGAAACGGATGGCGAGCAAAATAATAAAGAGCGAAGCGCTTTAATCCGACAACTCTCTGAGTCAGTCCCTCGCCCTCTATCCCTCAGCTCTCCTCTTCATTAAAATCCAGGATCTTGATGAGAAGGACAAGCCAAAAAGGGCAAGCCGCTTCAAGCATTTGTTACTCTAAATAAATTGTCACCTTAAAGAAAATCCCACCCATATGAATGAAAGTCATCAAGTCACCCACTTCCACATGGTGATCTACCAAAAATAAAACCTTCAACACCGAACCAGATTTCCCCTTGAGCTTCATCTCGAATCAATGTTGTTCTCCACACATACCCGCTAGGTCCCTCCAAAACCACAACTTGCCATTCACACGGTTCATAGTTGCATGAAGCTTGTAGGCATAATTTTTAAGCAACCTAATAGAATCCCTCAAACCAAACACTCTATAGAATTAAGGATGGAAAGGAGAAGCCATTGGATAACATCTCCACGCAAGCTTGGAAATACATGTGACTTACCCCACCGCCTATTTATAAAGGAACCTCATAGAGTCATTCCCCCTAGGGTTAACCCCTACCCCTTGGAAAGGAACCATATCTACTTCCTAAGGTAACGTTATTTATTGAAGATTTGACTTTTTGGAACCTACTCATAGCTTTTCGGTAAAAGTAAAAAAAAAAAAAAAGGAGACATAATAGATTAGCAAAAGCAATAGTATCATATTAAACAAAAGAGACCATAAGAAAAGCAAACATACAGGCAGTTATAAGGCCGTAAGAAAAACAAACATACAAGCAGTTAGAAAGAAATTTCAACATAAGTAAAAAATCCGTCCGCCTACCAAATCGACCCAATCGACGACCCAGACGAGCCACAAGGAAATTAACCGGAAGTAATGCCGGACTTCCCCCATCAGCACTGTCCTCGCTATCACTATGAGCCTCGGCCCAACCACGAGGTTGGACGTCCCGATCTACCTCCTTGCGACAGGAATCCATCCCAAAGATTTCCACCTCAACGTTTATACCCCCCAGATGGGAAAAAAATCAGATAATCTTCTGCAAACAAAGAATCGTCCGTTTGAAACTTCCTCCACCCCTGCTCAAACCGCATCTTGGCCGCGTCCTCGTTGATATCAAGAAGAACCTGCCACACACAACTATTTGGGCCTGTTAAGTTAATGACCCTCGTTCCCAACAATTCAGCGGCTTGCAAAAGAAGAAAGGATTCTCACAAAAAGAAGAAAGGATTCTCATATGTCGTACAGAAATACTTGGAAGAAAAACATTGAGAAAAGACGAACGATAATGAAAAGCCATTATAAAAAAACAGGAAAGATAAACAGTATAGTTCATCCCCACAATAGCTTAAATAGGTGAGAGCCCCATCAGCATAGTAAATCCTCCCAGAAGGAAAGTTCAGTGCACCTATCCCTCGATCCGAGCTAATGAAAAGACAACTTAAAATTCCAGCTAAGATGAACAGGTGGCAAACATTCGCTAAAACGCATGCACTCTATCTTCTCGAAACAGTAATACTTACACAAATTTAGACGAGCCAACTAAGGAGAATACTCGTTCTAAAGCCAAACGAAAGCGAACTCCGTCTACTTATCACTCAGACTTATCAACAAGCACACTTGGGGGGAAGGGGGGGACTAATGATATGGAAATATCTTATATAATACGTGTCATCAATCCCTTACAACGTGTGGCACAATCCCCTCCAACCACTTGGCAGTATTCCCACCGCCTCAACCTTAATAGTAAGAAACCAAACCCAGGAGTTTCTCTATAATAGGAGAAGAATAGCAAAGAACCAGAAGAGGACAAGAATTTTTTGAGACGATTGAAATCACACTTTCTACTCCTTGATTATAACCCCCATAAAGTAACTTGGCCGTGAGTTAAATCCGGGTAGAAAGGCCCAACCGTAGTTTCACTTTCCCTTCACAGGTTTTACGAACCCCGGACTTAAAGTAAGCGTCCACACCAAAACAAATCTCAACCGTTGATAGAAGTTTGGACCCGGATCACAAAGGCGGATCCGGTTTACAGCATCAACAATTTGGCCTATACGTAGGGGCTGATTACTATAAGCCAAATGACTACTAATAGGAAATCAAAACATATTGAGAGCAAGGAGTGCTTCCAACAGTATGAAACCAACTCACCCAGTGGTGCCTAAGAGGATGGAGAAAACCTTCTAGTCTTGCCTCAAGGCAAAGCCATCCCACGAGCACTACGAAACATGGAATGTGAGTTAGTGCAACTAACCCTTGTTGTTCAAAACATGAACCGTCGACTGCCCCACTCCACCTCTCCCAATCCCTAACCCCTCCAGTGCGCCCCAACCGCCCTCCCAACAAATTACGAAGTAGAGGAAGGTCCGGTAGCTGCACCCATAGGGAAGCGAGGCTGGGAAAAGAACACAGAGAAAGGACCCTCTTCTCCGCCAGCTCAGAACCTCATTTAATTCGACGCCGGAATCAAACCCCCTCAAGAACACAAGGATACAGCCCGTCTTTTGACAGAAGAACCAAAAGGCAGGTTCTGTCCCGTAGGAACCGAGAACCTAAAAGGTACACCCCTCCTATAATTTCTCCCTTCATAAAAGAAATACTGGAAGAGCAGGTGCCTAACAATTTCCGACCCCCCACCATGACTACTATTGAGGGAAAAACCAACCCATCCCGCCACCTGAAATCTTTCCGTTCGAAGATGCTTCTTTCCGGGACAACCAATGCCCGCATGTACCGAGCCTTCTCGGCCACTCTAGAGGGAAGAGCACAAGATTGGTTTGTCAACCTTCCATCTGGTACTATTCCCTCATTCCAAGTATTAGCATACCTGTTTCTTATCTATTTCGCCAATTATTCGAAACAGAAGAAAAATCCATCTACTCTTATGTGTATCAAACAGGGAAGTAAAGTCTTAAATCCATATCTCCATCGTTTTAAGCGGAAGGCGTGAACATTGTGGACCTTATCCCCCGGATGGATGTTACCATTTTGATGGAAGGCTTACGAGAATCCCCTTTCCTTTTCTCCCTCACCCTGGACCCACCAAAGACCATGCCAGACCTCTTGATCCATGCCCAAAAATACATCAACTCCGACGAGATCCATGCAGGTGGGAAGAAGAGGCTCAATAAAAGTCCAGAGAGGAGTTGAAAGGAAAGGCGCCTCAAAATCCAGAAAGGGGACCCAGAGAAAGCCGATAAGAAGGAGCGCGCAGAGAAATCAACTGAGGCAGGGAACCCCCGCCTCGCCCTCGGCAATATATGCTCCAACCCCAAGATTCCCCAAGAATTGGAAAAGTAGTAAGGTATGATCACCATACCCCTCTGAACCAGACCCGGAGCCATATCTTGATGCAGATCTAGGAGAAGAAGATCTTAACGTGGCCAGAACCTACAAGAAATCCCGATCACCAAAAAGACAACAAAAGATATTACAATTTCTATCGAGCCCGAGGTCACGATATAGAAGAATGCACACACTTGATGAACGCGATTGAAGACACTGTCAGAAGGGGGAAGCTTGAGAAATATATTAATCTCGACCCAAAGGAAGGGAGGCAACAATCCCCAAAACCGATCAAAGAAGAAAAAAAACTGTCGGTTTCATTAGTGGCAGGCCGGGAAGCGGTGCGGAAAGTTCTGCCTCCAACAAGACCTATGCTAGGATGGTCGTAGTCACCCAAGAAATACAACACCTGAAGAGGTCCCGGCCGATACCCCCCATCATTTTTTATGATGATTACACTGGTAGGGTCCACCACCCTCACGACGACGCCCTAGTCGTTGCCATCACAGTTTCCAATTTTCAGATGAAACATGTTCTTATTGACCTTGAAGTTGGTGGGCATACTCTTTTGGAGTGCCTTTGAAAGAATGAGGTTTGACGCGGATAATCTACTCTAGAGAAAATCCTCTCTGGGAGGATTTTCCGGAGGGGTGGTGCAACCCGAAGGAATAATATCCCTCCTAGTCACTATCGGAAACTCACCTAGATCATCCACTGTAATGACAAACTTCCTGGTCGTTTGCTGCGCATCTAGCTACAACATCATCCTTGGCAGACCAACCCTCAACAACTTGAGAGCTGTGATTTCTACCTACCACCTCCTACTAGACTTCCTAACCGAAAATTGCAGTGGGGAAGTAAGGGCAGACCAGCCCTTGGCCTGCCAATGTTATGCCTCCACACTTAAAGGCAAGGACCAAGTCAACACGAAAACCTCAAAAGCTATGAAGGTTAATGGGGTCAAGGAGCAAAACAGAGATGAAGAACTCCAACCAACCCTAGTGGAAGAGTTGCTCCTACTCCCCTTGGACAAAACAAGACCAGATTGGCGCAAGCCTGACGACTGCACAACAAAAAAACATCATGGCAATACTACAAAGAAACTTCAACCTCTTTACCTGGACCTCGGAAGATATGCCGGGGGTAAAGCGAGACATTATTGAAAACCGCCTCAGTATAGACTCGTCTTTCAAACCAATAAAACAAAAGAGAAGAAATTTTGCCCCGGAAAAGCAAAAGGCAGCAGAAGAGGAGGTGGCCACCCTCATGAAGCCAGGGTTCATCAGGGAAGTGGACTATCCGGATTGGCTGGCTAACGTAGTCCTGGTCAAAAAACCCTCCGGGAAATGGAGGATGTGCATTGACTTTACAAACCTAAATAAAGCCCATCCAAAGGACTCTTTAATTTGCCTTCAATTGGTGACACAGTGATTCCACTGGCGAGGACATGAAATGTTGAGCTTCTTGGATGCTTTTTCGGGCTACAATCAAATCCGAATGGCTATAACCGACGAAGAAAAAACATCCTTCATCACCAACAAAGGGACCTAGCTATAAAGTAATGCCGTTTGGTTTAAAAAATGTCGGGGCCACTTTCTAGAGACTCGTAAGCAAGGTATTCAAGGAACAGATTGGGAGGAATGTAGAAGCCTACGTAGATGATATTCTCGTAAAAAACCAGAAAACAAAGGACCACCTAACCGACTTGTTGGAAGCCTTCTAATCGCTTCGGATTTACGACATACGCCTCAATCCCAATAAATGTGCGTTTGGCGTCCGCTCTGAAAAATTTTTATGCTTCATATTAACCCAACACGGCATAGAGGCAAACCCTGGAAAGATCAAAGCTATCCTTGAAATGAAGTCAGCAAAGAACCTCAAGGAGGTACAACGATTAAATAAGCGCCCTAGCGGCACTTGGGCGCTTCATCTCAAAGCCAGGAGAGAAGAACCTCCCACTCTTTCAAGCACTATGAAATGAGCCAAAAATGGACTGGACCGAAGAATGTAGAAAAAGCCTTCCAAGAACTCAATGATTATCTCAAATCACCCCTTATTATTTGGCAAAACCACAAACCAAAAGAAGAACTCTTTTTGCATCTAGTCGCCACCACCCGGCGATCGATGCGGTTCTTTTAAAGAGGAAAGAAGGGATCCGAGACCCATCTACTACACAAGTAAGATCCCTAGTGATGTCGAGGTCAAGATCGTCCCTCTCGAGGCGTTAGCCTTAAGCCCTTATCACCTGCGTCCACGGCGATTAAAGGCCTTATTAGAAATCTCACAAAGTCATGATCTTAACCGACCAACCCTTAAAACAAGTTCTTCACAAACCAGAAAATTTCGGGAGACTGGCTAAATGGGTAGTAGAACTGGGAGAATTCGATCTTACTTATAAACCCCATACTACAATCAAAGCCCAAGTATTGGCGGATTTTATCGTAGAATTAACCGCTCCTATAGACAAAAATCCGCTACTACAAGAAAAGCTGGAAGAAGACTCTCCATCCATCCCATGGACCTTATATGTAGATGGGGTCGTCAACTGATGAAAAAGCAGAAGCAGGTTTTGTCCTATATTCCCCCTCAAAATGGAAAACCTCTACAGTCCTTAAATTCTGATTCAAAGCAACCAACAACGACGCCGAGTATGAAGCCCTCATTGCAGGATTACGCCTAGCTCGAGGACTCGGCATACAAAACCTATAGCAAAGAAGAAAATTTGGTCAGTTACCAAGCTATAGCAACGAAAATAAATCCATACTTCACCTGTTTTCAAATCGAGAAAATCCCTCAAACCCAAAATGAAGAAGCTGATGCTCTATGTAGGAAGGCAACTTCGCTTAGTAAGCGTCACGGAATATTCCTTCAACCTCCAATACCTCCGGACAAAAATTATCGAGGAGTTAGAAGAAGAAGTACAAAACTTGGAAGAAGAACCATCTTTGGATTAACCCTATCAAGAATTACTTACAAGGTGGGCCCACCCCACCCAACAAAAAAGAAGCTCGACGCATTTCCAACAAATCTTCCCATTACATCATACTTAGCGAACATCTTTACAAGCAGTCGTATACACAACCTTTTCTAAAATGCTTTCCACCGATAGAAGCCAATTATGTCCTCTTAGAAATCCATGAAGGCATCGGAGGAGACCACTTGGTAGGCAGGGCCCTAAGTCACAAAGTCCTTACACAAGGATACTATTGGCCAACTTTAGCTCAAGAAGCAGTAGAATTCGTTCGGAAATGCGACGCATGCCAGCGACACTCCAAAATCCAAAGACGACAACAAACCCCCCTCACCCCAGTCTTAAGCCCAAGACCATTCGCGCTTTGGGGGGTTGACCTCTTAGGACCATTTCCTACGTCAACTCGACAAATGAAGTTCCTAATCGTCGCCATTGACTACTTCACCAAATGGGTGGAAGCCGAGCCCTTGTCCAAAATAACAAAAAAAGCATGTAAAGGATTCCTATGACGAACAATAGTCTGTCGATTTGGAATCCCAGTAGCCTTCATCACCGACAACGGACGCCAATTTGACAACAAAGCCTTCAAAAATTTCTGCTCCAAGCTCGGGATTGAATGAAGACTCACTTCAATGACGCACCCCCAAGCCAACGGCCAAGTAGACGTAACGAATCGCACCCTACTACAAACTCTCAAAACGCGAGTGTTAAGAGACAAAACAAACTTGGTAGAAGGAAGGAGTACCTACCTCACGGATACAGACTTTCTCGCCAACCACCAATGATGAAAGACTCCGAGCAGAACTCGACCTCCTCAAAGAAAGAAGGGAGACCACTGAAACCAAAACGGCTGACATCTGGTTAAAGGTGAAAAGATTTTACGACTCCAAAGTGAAGAAAGTTTATTTCCAAATCGGAGATCTTGTCCTAAGGGAAAACGAGTTCCAAGGCAACAAAAGCGGAACGGGGAAACTAACCCCAAACTGGGAAGGCCAATACATTGTGAGGAAAATCGTCCGAACAGGCACCTACTGGCTCACCAATATAGATGGAAAAACCCTCAAGCGCCCATACCATGCCGAACACTTGCGACGTTACTTTCAGTAAGCACTGTAGAAAAATCCTAAGGTTCATAAAGAAAGTTCATCCATTCAGAAATCTTAAACTGAAATCTCTCAAAAAAATAAGGCAAAAATCTCATCCTAAACAATGCCAAGCCAAAAAGAAAAACCTCGAATAAAAGTCCCGCTACCGGGCAGAGCCAAAAAACCTCGAATAAAAGTCCCACCACCGGGCCGAGCCAAAAAACGTCGAATAAGAGTCCCACCACTGGGCCAAGACAAAAGAAAAAAAACCTTGTCAAAAAAACTCTCCCACAAAAGCTAAAAGAAGGAAGGAAGCTACAGTCAACTACCACTCAGATAAAGAACACATCAAGGGGGATCATCGAATAGTTATTCTGACTAAGGCCCGGAAAATAAACCTTCTTCAAAACAAAGGTTCGGCTTTCTCATTTCATTCAACTTAAAGTTCTATTACACAGCAAAAACAATTAAAATTATGAAGACATGACCAAAACACCACTTACAAGACAAAAACCAACTATAAAATGAAATACATTCTACTATGGCACATTAGGGGCCCCCGCACCAATGGTCTCGGACCATGCACCAACGTTTTTGTCACTTTCACCAGGAAGGCGATCCTCGCTCCTTGCTAGATTACTTTGAGGAGAATTTGAAGCTTCAATATGAGCCTTTCACTCTGAAGTTTATCCCTCACATTCACATAAGCCTTCAAAACAGAAGGGAGTCCCATAGATAGAGCTACCCCGGGAGAAGTATGACGGCCAATAACCTGAACGATAGAATAAATTTGCGTCGCCGCGTCCTTCCTCTCTTCCTTCAACCGCGTCACTTCCCTCTGTAGCGTATCCACTTGATTTTCAAAATCTTCTATGTCTTGTCGGGCTAATTCCAAAGCCTCTTTCTCCGAGACTAAGTCCCTCTTAAGACCATCCCGTTATCCCTTAACATTTTGAAGCTCTGTAGAGGTTTTACTTTACTCCCCTTTGAGAGACTCAAGTTCTCCCTTCAAACCCACCACGGCGCCTTGAAGTTCCTTCACCTTTGCTTCGGCTGCCTGAAGGGAGTCATTGAAATGAGAAGACTTCTCACGGCCGGATCATTTCTCTCTGTCTCCACGAAATCAACTTCATAAGAAGCTTGTTTTTCTCTTGATAACGAATCAATTAGCTTCGAGGGCCTTGTTTTCTCTTCTTCCAAAATAGCAATCCTAGCTTTTAGTCGGGCAATTTTCGCCACACTCTCCTCCACCATCTTCGAACGGGCGTTGCAGATTGCAACCTCCTCTCGAAAAAGACGGCTCGCACGATCCGCCCAATGAGTAGTCTAAAACAAGCAAAAAACAAATAGTAAGAAACTAAATTGATGAACGAAAAAATAACAAGCAAGAACTTAAAGACGAAAGACTTTATTCTTACCATCATAGCAGAACGAAGAAGTTGAATGGCAACATCCTCTTTCGCGGCCTCGTGAAGTCGCTTAGAAACTTTTTCCGGCCTCAGGGCCTCTAAAACATCCCCCACGGACATATGACCCCGAAAAGAGAAATCATCGGAAGACGACCCCTTTTCAATGGCCGGTGATCCCCTCTGAAGAAACAAGTTATTATGCCTTAACTTATCTTGGAATTCTGCCTCTGCCGTGTCCTCCAACAAAAAAAAGAAAGAAGAAGAAAGCTCCAAGTTATCTTAAATAAGGATTTTTCAACCGTAAATTGTCCCTGCTCTAATAGACCTAGAAACCAAGGCCTTACTGCTCTAGGTTTGTTGACAAAGCCAGACGGAGAAGGGGCAACCTTTCGGGAAGGTTACCCGTATGGTGCACTATGGCCTCAAGTAGAACTTGACTCAAGGCCTCTGATATTCTTGGGGAAGGAGGATCCACAGGAAGCGAGAGTGGCCAAGACGGAAGATCAAGAATAACCTCTTGGCCGGGTGAACTCACCTAGTCTTCCATGATTTTTCTGACTCAATTCATCCCCATATTTGTCTTTCTTTTTTCTCTCCTCTTTCTTGGAGAGCCCTATAGCAGGATCGTTCTTAGCTCTTTTTGCCTCGGAAGGGCCATCATTCTTCCTCCCCTCCTGCTTCCTTTTTTTCATCTCCTCACTAGAGGTACTTTCCCCTCTTTTTTCCTTCCCAGAAGTATCTTCCTTCTTCTTCCATCCTCGCGGTAAAGGAGCTTCAACAACGCCTTCGAGATCCTCTAGAATACCCTTCGCAAGACCAAAATTACCTATTGGTTCGCCTACAAAAGCATGACTAAAACCCATCATCACTAAAACTCAAACTTACAGAATAAAAGTATAAACAAGTCCTACCAAAGTGACTACAAACAAAGCGACATCTCGGAAGGATTTTCTTCTTCAAATAAAGTATCAATAGAAACCCCGGAGATCCCTTTAAAACTTTCAAATACAGACTTCACGTCAGTCGTCATCCTCTCCTCACAAATATTGTCCGTCCGACATCCACTCGGACTTACTACTCACAAAAATGAATTTACTTTTCCATCGCTTGATGGAAGAAGGAACCTTACCTAGAAATTAAACAAAAATAATACGGTCGATTAATCTTGCTCAATGTACCAATTAAACAAAAGAGCGAAACCAACGACCGGTCGGTTTTACGCCATAGTTGTTGAGAACAATAACAAACCCACTCCAACAATCTCCATGAATTTAGAAACTAGGAAGGGCATAACTGATAATACTCTAAAATTTCCTTAACAAAATCAGAAAAGACCACCCAGCAAGGCATCCTGCTAGATAGCTATCTCGCCCTCCTTAGGAGAACTAGCTTGCTCTCCAGAACATGGTACCCTAACTGAAAAAAGAGACAGATCGATTTGAAAGTGATCGACCAATTTATCTATCTCCTTCTGATTTAAAACACTCAAAAAAAGCTTCAGTCCCCCCACTCTCTATCCTAGACGAGGCCGGATGAACTCTCAAACCCCGAACCGATGGACCCCCAACGCCACCTTACGCAAGAATAGGAATAGAAGCAGTAGAGTTAGAAGGGGACGGTGAGTGAGGGTACTGTGACGAATGAGTAACAGAAGAATCATGAGAAGAATTGGAAGGTGAGGGAACTCTAGAATCCATGGAATTAGTTTCCATTACCTTATGAGAAAGCGTCAAACAAAGGCATGTAGGAAAGCGGAGAAGAAGAAGGGCTGTGAGCGAAAAGAAAAGAAGAATCGCACGAAGATAATGTGAAGAAAACCCCTAAATCCTCATTCATAAACCCAATGAAAGAGATCCCAACCATTAGATCACAGAGAGAAGCCCAGATCGAGCCATCTAAAAACACATACTACGATTAGATCACGACCGTCCATACCAAACATCACATCGTATCGAACCACTCATATCAAATCATCAGGACTAAAAGCCATAACTTTCCCCTGGACGGTCTCGATCTCTCCCCCAGGCCGCGGCACACCAAATGCCTAACAGCCTAGGAAATAGGGTACCACGCCACCCATCATCACATTGACCCACAACGCGCCGTGATCACTCCACCACTTAAATATGGAATAGTATCTGGGACAAGACAAATGGGATAATTATCCTTCCCAACCTAGGAATAAGCCCTCGCACACCTTGTTTAATGTATGAAATTAATTGATCTTGGTTGGATACGCAACCTTCAGATTTAAATTAATTGATCTTGCCATCTCATCACGAATCCCAATAATAATTACGAGATACAAATATTAAAGCTCATTACGGACGCTAGAAACCGTTGCACGTCTCTCAAGATACATCATCATTGCAAAAAAAAAGAGAGAAACAACAAACAAATTTCTAAACTTCAACTTTATTTAAAAACAATGAAAGTAATTACAAACTATCAAGCCTATGGCTGATAACAAAGGAAGAACGGATGAAAGCGAGGCAAAATAATAAAGAACGAACGCTTTAATCCGACAACTCTCTGAGTCAGGTCCCTTAAGCCCTCTGTCCCTCCGCTCTCCTCTTCATTAAAATCCGGATCTTGATGAGAAGGACAAGCCAAAAAGGGCAACTGCTTCAAGCATTTATTACTCCCGTAAATTGTCACCTTAAAGAAAATCCCATCCATATGAATGAAAGTCATCAAGTCACCCACTTCCACATGGTGATCTACCAAAAAATCCAACCACCCATCCCCGAACCAGATTTCCTTCTGAGCTTCATTTGGAATCAATGTTGTTCTCCACACATACCCGCTAGGTCCCTCCAAAACCACAACTTCGCCATTCACCTGGTTCATAGTTGCATGAAACACTGACGAAATTTTAAGCCACCTAATAGAACCCCTCAAACCAAACACTCTATAGAAAGAAGGATGGAAAGAAGAAGCCATTGGATAACGTCTAAACGCAAGCTTGGAAATAGAAGTGACTTACCCCACCGCTATTTATAAAGGAACCTCATAGAGTCATACCCCTACCCCTTTGAAAGGAACCATATCTACTTCCCAAGGTAACGCTATTTATTGAAGATTTGACATTTTGGAACCTACTCATAGCTTTTCGGTAAAAGTTAAAAAAAAAAGGAGACATAATAGATTAGCAAAAGAAATATTATCATATTAAACAAAAGAGACAATAAGAAAAGCAAACATACAGGCAGTTACAAGGCCGTAAGAAAAACAAACATACAAGCAGTTAGAAAGAAATTTCAACATAAGTAAAAAATCCGTCCGCCTACCAAATCGACCCAATCGACGACCCAGATGAGCCACAAGTAAATTATCCGGAAATAACACCGGACTTCCCCCATTAGCACTGTCCTCGCTATCACTATGAGCCTCAGCCTAACCACGAGGTTGGACGTCCCGATCTACCTCCTTGCGACAGGAATCCATCCCAAAGATTTCCACCTCAAAGTTTATACCCTCCAGATGGGAAAAAATCAGATAATCTCTCGCAGACAAAGAATGGTTCGTATGAAACTCCCTCCACCCCTGCTCGAACCGCATCTCGGCCGCGTCCTCGTTGATATCAAGAAGAACCTGCCACACACAACAATTTGGCCCTGTTAAGTTAATGACCCTGGTTCCCAATGCTTCCAGACACTCGCAAAAAGAAGAAGGGATTCTCATCTATAGTACGGAAATACTTGGAAGAAAAATCTTGAGAAAAGATGAACGATAATGAAAAGGCATTATAAACAAACATGAAAGATAAACAGAATAGTTCATCCCCACAATAGCTTAAATAGGTGAGTGCCCCATCAGAACAATAAATCCTTCCATAAGGAAAGTTAAGTGCACCTATCCCTCGATCCGAGCTAATGAAAAGACAACTTAAAATTCCAGCTAAGATGAACAGATGTCAAACATTCGCTAAAATGCATGCACTCTATCTTCTCAAAACAATAATACTTACACAAATTTAGACTAGCCAACTAAGGAGAATGCTCGTTCTCAAGCCAAGCGAAAAGCGAACTCCGTCTACTTATCACTCAGACTTATCAACAAGCACACTTGGGGGGGAGGGGGGGACTAATGATATGGAAATATCTAGTATAATATGTGTCATCAATCCCTTACAATGCGTGGCACAACCCCCTCAACCCACTTGGCAGTATTCCGAGCCAAACACTTGTTACTAATCCGGCCTTCTACTCCATCTCCCCAAAAACCTCCCTCCTCGACAGAAAAATAGGAATGAAATACCCACCTTCCTTCTGACAAAACTGACTAAAATCACTGCAAACCCAAAAGTACAGAAAATATCTCCTGTCAGACCAAATCCGACCAAAACGACAAAGCGCCATAAAGCACTCTGACAGTCGATAGAACAGGAATTTAAGGCAAGAACACCCACTTACCCTAACATCGCCCACTTGCCTTCCCCCCTACGCAACAGGCAGATATTTCCCACCGCCTCAACCTTAATAGTAAGAAACCAAACCCAGGAGTTTCTCTATAAAAGGAGAAGAACAGCAAAGAACTAGAAGAGGACAAGAATTTTTTGAGAAGATTGAAATCACACTTTCTACTCCTTCCATTATAACCCCCCATCCACTAACTTGACCGTCGAAGTTAAATCCGGGCAGAAAGGCCCAACTCCGACCGTTTTCACTTTCCCTTACAGGTTTTACTGGACCCCCGGACTTAAAGTAAGCGTCCACAAAAAAAACAAATCTCAACTGTTGACATAAATTTGGACCAAATCACAAGGCAGATCCAGCTTCTGGCATCAACATATGGTATTGATGATTTACGTTGAGACAGCTCTAAGTGTCAATTTAGATCTATAGAAGGTATAGACAATAACACTCCCTCTGTATACCCTAAATCTACTTCAATAGGTGGGAGTTATGAACATGTCGAGAGATCAGGTGTTTTTGAGAGAGACTCTGTAAAATGGATCGTAGATTATGTGTTCCCATAACTCTTCTAAGATTATGTGTTCCCTAGAACTACTCATGATCGTAGATTAGTAACTCGCCTGGAAAAAGGGTTTGAAAGAGTCGTAGGAATTCTTGGTCCATACCTCATATTCATTAATATGAAATCTATACTTGCCCTAATCTACAAATATCCTGAGGGGATTCAATGCCCGAGTATCTCCCTTCTCTGATTTATTATCATTACTATTCTCACCAAGTATTCTTAAGCCATTATCCTTTTTAGTAATTAGATTAGTAAACCATCAACCATTGGATAGACTAGGTAGCATATAATTAGGTACAATTAGTTGTCTAGATCCCTATGAGTTCGACATCCGACTTTCAAAGATCACTTTATTACTTGATACGACCCGTGCACTTGCGGTCTAAGCATTAGTCACAGATTAGGCTCACCAGGTACCCTTGGTTGGATGCGTGATTTCAACTACTCTATGAGGTGAGACTTGTATTACCTTGAAAAGCCCCGACCATTTTGACTTGAGTTTTCCTAACATGAGTTAAATAGCAGAACCTAGTCACCTACTTAGAGGCACCAAGTCTTCTTTATATGTGCATGAAGAAATCACTTGACGTTCTCCTTGTATATCCTAACATTCTCGTAAGCGTTCTCATGCCATTCGTCTAATTCGTATAGCTTAAATTTTCAATTCTTCTCAGCTTCTTCAAGATTGAAATTCATGAATTTTGTGACCCAGTGTGCCTCATGTTCCAATTCGACTGCTAGGTAGCATGCCTTGCCTTAAACTAGACGATATGGGGTGCTTCCAATCCTGGTTTTGAACGCGGTCCCATACGCTCATAGTTCATGATCCAGTCTTTCTAACCAATCACGTCTGTTGTGTTGCACCATTTTCTTGAGAATCTGTTTTAATTCCCAATTTGATACTTCAATTTGGCCACTTATTTGTGGCTAATATGGAGTTACCATCTTGTGTGCCATCCAGTATTTCTTCAAGATTCTTTCAAATTGGGTGTTCCAGAAATATGTTCTAACATCGTTTATGATTGCACGTTGGTTAGTAGTGCTTGGGCTTTAACCCATTTTGGCACATAGTCCACTACAACAAAGATGTATTTGTTTCCATTGGAGTTGGGGAAGGACCCAGGAAGTCGATTCCCCTGATGTCAAACCTCACACTGCTAATTCGAGCTTTGCATCCTCTCATCACACTTCGAAATACTCCCTCCCCTGTAGCATCCCTCGCAGGCTTACACGAATGCTTGTCTATCCTTGAATATTCTAGGTAAAAAGAACCCTAAACTTATAACTTTTTCAGTTGTTCGATTCCCATTAAAATGCCCCTCTGGTTGTCCTGCATGACAGTGTCCAAGTATCTCCCAACCTTCTTGTTTTGATATATATCTTCACACTACTTGGTCCACGTAGACCTTGTACAAGTACAGGTCTTCCCACGCGTAATGTCTCAAATCGTCGAAGAACTTCCTTCTTTCTTACATTGAGAGTCCTTTTGGAAGTATGTGTCCCACCAAATAATTTGCATTGTCTGCGAGCCATGGCGCCTTGGTTTCTTCCACCTTGTCCATGAGATATAGGTGCTCATTGGGAAATGCATCATCAACTTTGCCTTTTTCCATCTCAGCTTGGTCAGTTCCTTCTAGTCAAGATAGGTGATCGACCACTACATTCTCGGATCAACGTTTGTCCCTAATTTTGAGGTTGAATTCCTGTAATAATAACACCCAAAGGATTAATAGAGGTGTAGCATCAGAATTATATAATACGTACCTTAATGCTGCATGGCCAGTGTAAACCGTGACTTTCGATAAAACTAAATAAGGACAGAATTTGTCGAATGCATAGACCATGACTAACAATTTCTTCTATGTAGTAGTGTAGTTCTCCTAGGCCTCTGCCAATGTCTTTCTTGTGTAGTAGATCGGTCAAAAGTATTTGTTCTTCCTTTGCCCTAAAACTGTGACCACTGCAAAATCACTCGCATCACACACTAGTTCAAAAGGTAAACTCCAATCTGAGGCTACAATTATTAGAACTTTTACTAAACAACCCTTTAAAATAGTAAATGCTTCCATACATTCTTTGATGAAATCAAATGGTGCATCTTTTTCGAGTAGTTTAGTCAAAGGCTTTGCGATTTTTGAAAAGGCTTTTATAAAGCTTCGATTAAACCTTCATGTCCTAGGTAACTACTAAAGACTTTGACTGACAGAAGAGGTGGAAGTCTTTCAATGGTTTCAATTTTTGCCTTATCTACCTCTATGCCATGTCTATAAATTTTATGTCCTAGAATTACACCCTCTTGGACCATGAAATGACAAAATACGGAAAAATAGATTATGAAGGCTCTCCATAGCGTTGTAAGACGCTTTCTAGATTATGAAGGCATAAGTCGAAATAGTCACAAAATACGGAAAAATCAGCAATAAAAACCTCCATGATGTCTTCTATATAATCATCAAAGATAGATATCATGCAACGTTGAAAAGTGGCAGGTGCATTAGATAAACCAAAGGGCATTCTGCGATAAGAGAAAGTACCGTATGGGCATATGAAGGTTGTTTTCTCTTGATCTTCAAAGGGGATTGGAATTTGAAGGTATCCGAACTCATTAAGAAAGTAGTATTACTGGTGGCCTAAGAGTTGCTTTAACATCTGATTGATAAAAGGCAAAGGGAAGTGGTCTTTGCGGGTAGCATCATTGAATTTCCTATAGTCAATGCATACTCCCCATCCAGTGACATATCCTGTTGGAATAAGCTCATTACTGTCATTTTGCATCTAGCAGCAATTTCAGAAATTAAGCATAACACTCCAACACCTAGCAGCACTTTCCCTTCTGCTTATACCACTTCCTTCATGTTCAGGTTTAGTCTTCGTTGAGGTTGCACCTTGGGTTTGTAGTCATCTTCCATTAGAATCTTTTACGTGCAGAAAGATGGATAGATCCCTTCAATGTCTGCTATTTTCAATGCTGGACCACTTTTATGCCCCCTCAACATTGTTAGCATCTTCTCCTTCAATGGCTGCTCTAGGTTGGAGGCGACAATGACGAGGAGTTTCGCACCCTCCTCCAAGTAAGCATCCTCCAGGTGTGATGATAGGTTTTTTAGTTCCAATTCTGGGGATTCATCAATCGACGGTTTCATTTTCACCCATATTTCCATGTCTAGATCTTCGCCTTAATTGATTTGTCCAAGGATGGTTCCAACAACCTCCTCAATGCATAGCTTTTGTTTCATTGCAAGAATTCATATCTACTTCTATCTCATATTGGTATTCCTTATAGATAACGTCCCAAATGGTTGAATCCTCAGTATTTACCTAGGTGGATAGGATCTACTCTTTGGAAGTTGTTTCCCTGCAAGTGGAGTTAAGAATCTGTCTGTATTTTTCTTGAATCTGTTTACTGCTTCTTCTAAAGTGAGTTCCCAACCTTCGTGGATTCTTATATTACTGTTTCAATGTGACGGGTATGATACATGAGGAGATCCTCCAATAACGGTTGTTCGTAGCTAGCCATGTTGTAATCTTCGTCACCTAAAACGAATGACATTGTTGGTTCGGTGAAGTACATTCAATTAGGCACAACGATGGAATATATATTTATATATACAAAGGTGTTAAGTCAGGGCGGCCAGAAGTCCGGCCGCCTGATCCTAACACCTATATTATATGTTAAATATATATAAAAAATATATATTATATTTTTATAATATTTTTAGATATATTTTGATTTATCTATATATATATATATATATATATATATATATATTAAATTATCTTTTCTTTAGAATACATGTATACATGTGCATATAATTTTAAAAAATATATGTACATATCTATATATTGTTTAAAATTTATAGATAAATCAAATTATATTTAAAAACATTACAAAAAATATAATATATATTTTTTTTATATATATATATATATATATATATATTAGATATAATATATATGTTACAATCAGCCGGTCGGACATCCGGCCGGCCTAATTGTAACATTTTTCTATATATATATATAGATATAGTTTGATTCTCAAATTGGTAGCAGGCAGGGAACCCGTTTTGCACAGAGAGATCAACTAAGAAAGAGAAGTTGTGGTAGTAGTAATTGGTTGGGATACGAGCAACCACCAGGGTTGGTGGTTATTTGGTAGAAAAGGTGCTAAGGCCGCCTGCTTGTCAACCTGTACCCTCTTGCAAAATAATGAAGTCTAGGGGGTTCTTCTCCCTAGACCCTCCGACACTCAAGTTAGTTGGGTCGAGAGTATGTTCGTGGAAGAGAAGGAGTTAGATCCTTATAAAAGGGAAAGCTCCCTTCTTTGCCTAGATGGTTGCCATTAGGCTGCCTGTCATACCTTCTTTTCCTCTGTTACATGCTAGGTTCCACCCCCTGAGAAGCCCCCTTGTTGGGCACCCTTTTTGCTGACACGGTGCCTACTATATTCGGCGCCTGTCTCAGGTGACATGACGGCATCGGTGCGCCTATTGAGGGATGGGACGGGGATCTTACGCCTCTCCCTTATCTAGTCGTCCCCTCATTGGGTCCGTCTGATGGAGCCAAATGCTCTTGTTTAATTCCGCAATTGTACAAGCCGTACAAGTAATGGAGTGAACTATAAGAAGTTGGGTATCGAATCCTCAGGGACTGTAGGGATGCTAGGGTTAACTATTTGTCTACTATTTAACCTAACAGATAGATGAAGAGGTTGCTAAACAAATTACTTGAATTAAAGAAGACTAAATTGGAGTCATTGTAAAGTGAAGATTGGTGTGAAATTAGTGGAGTATCAAAAGGGAGAAGGGATACTCGGGTAGGAACAAGACAATACCTCCTGGATATCGATTAATATGGATTGGGCAAAGGGTTCCTATATCACTTTAACCTCCACTGTCGAGGCTAGGTTACTAACATTTAGTGGAGCTCTAGGGAACCTATATCCTAGAAGGACTGTGGGAATAAGAGTTGTGAAAGAGTTACTATCCTAAATGCCTGGGTTCCTGGTGCACTCAAAGTCTTCTCTATTGAGGTAGTTCTAATACGAGGCATTTACTTCTTCCCATCGTATGAACCTATTGACATGTTAGGGTTGTCGCAACGTAAGAAAGCAATGAATGGAATACACTCAACATATTTCAATCCACAACAATTAATAATACAAACAGAAGATATTGTCATATATTAACATTAACCAAAGAGTTTATCCATATCCAAGTATCTAAAGAGTTAGTTGCTCATGATAGAGGAACACATATCAAATACAAAGATAAATGCTGATGAAGACATAAAGAAATAATGCACTATTTCAACTCTAATCAACGATGATCATTACAAATACTCCCTTAATCCTATGCCCTCTCTGATGATGCTCCAAGCTCTGCCCAATTGGGTAATCGCTTCCCGGTGGTGGATGATGATGATGATGATTAGAGCCTCCAAGGATGATGAATGGGAATGAAAACTACTCTCTTAACCCTAATCTTTGGTATTTATAGCCCTCAATGCAATTAGAATCGAAATGCAGTTCACGAGGCGGTTAGGGCAACCGATCACACTTACTGCCTCTAAAGGCCCATAGTAGACGGTCCTATCTTATGGCAGACGGGGCTGTCTAGATATTGTAGATAGCACGTCTATGAATTGGATGACCCCGTCACTGACCTTATATAAGAGTTGGACGGGGTCGTTTAGGTTTGTGTCTGCATCCTCTGGTCCAGACGGTCCTGTTAAGTAGACAGGTCTGTCTAAGAGTTTTGGTTTTCTCTTCTCAATGGGCGAACAACACGTCCCTGAAATGGATGACCCCATCATTGACCTTTTATGAGATTCGGACGTGGTCATCTATCAAATGAGATCCAAATTAGTATAAACAGTCCTGTCATCTACACGGCGAAGTTGTCTATCTTGTTTATACTAGGGACAGGGCCGTCTTGAAATCAGACAGGTTTGTCTGGACCTGATTTTTTAGCCTTTTGAAGCACAATCTTGTTTGAAATCCTGACTTCCTCATCGAATAGCCCTGGTTTGTCCTAGTTCACAAGAATGGATTATTTTAAGCCCTAGACGTCTATTAATCATCGGAATTTCATGCTAAATGTACATAATTGTAATAGTCAAATATAGCAATTCGAATTCTTATCAAATATCCCCACACTTAGACTTTTGCTTGTCCTCAAGCAAATAAAAAAATAAAAATAAGGAAAGGATAAGTATTCAACCTCTGGCTGCAAAAAAATCAGTTTAACTTTACTCAATGCTTACCATTGATAAGTATATTCTCCCATTTCAATTCAGGACTTAGATTAGTCCACTGACTTCTACGATATAGCTCTAGACATAGTTTCTTCACTCCATATGCCATGTTTCTAAGTACTACAGTGGCAAACATATCCTTAGTGAACTCTAGAGGTTCCTTGGGACTCTAAGTTCAAAATGACTTGCCCATTATGAAGATAAGCTCTTAATCTATTCTATTCTTTTCTTTTCATTCTTTTGCTCTTTTTCTATTTTCTTCTCTTTTTAATCCTGTTAGGTCATTCATGACAGATCCGACTTCCAGGTAACCAAAGATTAACATAGAGTGTAGATTTTCCTTTCGAGGGATAAACGTGCTTATGAGACACCGGAACACCCAACTACTTAGAAGATTACAACTCTACATACACGTGCTCATACTCACAAAAGACTTTTCGGCTTGGGAGACACTCTGATTAGGAGCCAAAAACCCAGAGCTTACTTCATCGCCAAGAGTAGAGGAGCATTATCTTTGTTTTATTTATGCTCACAATCTCTATATACAGTACTGTATATTTTCTACAATAACTGATAGGGCTAGAAATGTAAACTAGTGTCATGAAAACTCTTGAAGTCATTGAAATTAATGCTTGACACTCTAGATCAATAAAGACATGGCAATGGGGTTAGTTGATGTCTCGAAACGAATATAGATGTCACATAGATTTTCTCTAATTGTCCAGGATGTTTCGTAGGAGAATCTAAAAAAATTCTGCATGGTGTGAACTTAGAATAGAGTAAAACTGAAATAATTTGTGCATATGCTATCATCAGTTACACTAAGCATGTGTATTTATTCAAAATACAAAAAAATTTTAAGGATTTCAAAAGAAGAATCATCCCCATACTTAAGATTTTTCTTGGAATTCGAAAGTTACAGCTACATTGTTCTACAGTAGAATCATCCCCACACATAAACTTTTTCATGGAATACGAAAGTTACAGCTACCTTGCTACCCATCCACACACTTTAAGAATTGTATTGTCCTCAATGAAAACATTAGAACAGAAAAGAATGTAGAAAGAAAAAAACAAGAAGCGAGGATAAATTGGGACTTCCCGGATTCACGGAGCTGAATTCAAAGGGGCATGTGTGGATACAGCGAAGGCGTGTGGTTTGTGTATGGAGCAATTTCAAGTCCTGCAGAATAAACGGGAGTAAATATAGCTCAAAAAAAGAAAAGGTAGTATAAAGTCTGAAAACTAGTACAAACTACAGTAGGAAAGAAAATCAGTGAAGCAAGGATAAGCCCTGATCACTAATACAAAACATAACATATCCTGATAAAACAAAGGTGAACTAATCCCCATCCTCTGGTGGAGCATCTCCCTATGGTGGTGCTAGGGCACGGCCAGTGGAGTCGGGTGCAAGAAACATCCCTGATGATGATGAGCTCGGTGCGAAACATCCCAGTAAGGGTGTGTGCTCCGGGACCTCAAAACTATTTGCCACACATACTAGTATAGACAGTAGAGCTTGGAAAAAATGTGTCGATAGTCCTCTTGTACACGAGACTCGAAACGCTGCGGCCTCTCCATGATCCGAAGCTGATGAATCCAAAGCTCTTCTAGAAGAATATTTAAAGTAGATCACGGGAGCTCAGACATGGATTCTGTTGCCTGTGTTGGTGTTGGGGAATCAGTGGGGCTACTGGCTGCTTTTGTCCTAGCAATGCATAGCGTGTGCAGCTCACTGTGGTCCCACTGCTTTAGGAGCCGGTGCGTGGATGAGCTCGCGCTGCACTAAAAGGTGACTGTCATCAGCTCGACAGACAGAATTATGGAATGAAAGTCCAGCCCCTAAATAGTATTAATCTCAGCCTGTTCTTGTGTCTCGCTAAGCAAACCCAAGCCCGTGAGAAGCTTGATGATATAGGATCCTCTAGAGATTATCCGGATGCAAGATGCCTGACCCTGTCGGGCAATGTAATCGTGAAAAATGTCGCAAGGTGGATGGGATACTGTCTGATGATGATGTACATGACGAACAGGTCAGCAAGAGTGTACTTTCCTGTGCAATCATCCCGCCAGGTCACTGATCTGTTGATGACTTCGTGGAGATACCGATGAACAGGATTAGTAACATAAGAGGTATTCTTCACCCACTCCCCCGCACCATTAGTAATTGGGTCCCAAAACTCAAGAGGGGAGGGGTTGGATGGGGCTTCGACGGCCAATTGCCAGTACTACAGTCTCTTGATATAACCTTCATCGTAAAGCCCCATGGCAACAGACAAGGCTGTGTAACTTAGTTTCCATAGTTCACCCTTGAACTAAAAAGTAATCGCATCTGGCTTCTCCTTGGTATAATGTGATATATCTATCTCAAAACTGCACAGAACCTCCAGAGCTGGCTCATCGAGGTTATCGACTAGGAGTTAATGGACAGTGTCCGGTCCCAACCTCCAAATGAAATTAGCTCCTGGACCCGATCGACAATGCTAAGCTCTTGAAGAACTCCCTAGTCGATGACTGTGGTACTACAAAATTTCTTGTTAACTGGGCAGTCATAGCGTTTCCTTTAGCGGGCCTTGAAGAATATAGGTGTGGTGGAGGAGCCCACTTCGACACTTTGGCAGTTGGCTTGGGCTTGTCTAGAGGCCATCTGCAAAACAACTGAGGTTATATATGGAAATTCAAATTAAATTAGCCTCATTCTAAGTCTGTCAGACTTGGTAGACAAGGTTGTCTAAGTAGAAGATAGGACTGTTTACTGCCATGAAGCGGAGGCGTCTGATACTGCGAGACCGTCTCCCACTGTCAGTCGGCCAAGAAGAAAATGGCAATGAAGGTGAAAACTATCTATCCTTGGCGAAATTTACGAGCAAATCCCTAAATGTTTCCATTAGAATATTTTCCCTAAACCAGGCTACTGAGGCTCTAGAATGGAAAGGAAATACAGAATGGAGGGTGTAGCATTCTAGAACAAGTGAAAGATATACCTGATAATCTTGTAGGTCTAAAGGGTTGGGGGAGAAAGGTTGCAAGCCTCTTAGAAGGTCACCGGCTCATCGAGGGAAGAGAAAATAGGGACAGGAATGGGTATGATCGCGTGTAGGGGTTCATTCAAATAGACAGGAATGGGTATGACCGCGTGTAGGGGTTGTGACCTTTCATTGACGGACGAATCATTATAGATGGTCTTGTCTCAATTGATAAGGGGACCGTCTACAGTGGGTTGGCTCTTCGCAACTAGACGGAGGTGGCTAAAATGAAAATGACCCAATGTTTGGTATAGAAGGTACCGTTTAAGTGAAATGGAGCCGTCTACATAATTAAATAAGGGCACCCTTGGGATTTTTATCTAAAATTTAGGATTTTGAGGGTTTAATCCAGGACATGCACCTATTGATCACCAGAAGGATAAGATGTAAGGAATCAACCATGTTAAGTTTCTTATTGCCTCCTACATTTAACTAAATGACAGTAAAGAAAACTCGAAAAGAATTTTAAAACTTAGGTTACCTCCTAAGCAGCTCTTGTTTAATATCATTAGCTTGACATACATAATGAGGTCTCATGGTAGATCAATGACATGTGGAACATCTCCAGTCTTCCCTTTAAAATAGTTACCAAATAAAGCGAATGCAAGGCTAGAGAATACACAAAAGACTCACGATGCTGAACACATGCATAGTGTCCTACCTTGTTTGGGGGAGTAACCTTCGTTTTGCTCCTCCCTTTGACTTTCTTCTTCCAGAAGTACAGTGGGCCAGGAATTTCATTTCTTTTCTCCTCCGGTGGTGGTGCCTTGATTGCCTCTTCAAGTGTTTCCTCTAGTGTCTCTAAAATGTCTGTAAGTGGATATATTGCCATTGCTTCCTGCATACAGTCCAAAGTGATAAGATCAATATCATCCAGGGAATAGGAAGTGTTTTCATGACCCAATGTTTGGCTTATGGCTGATGGAAGCTCGAAAACAACTTCATTGTCTCAAACTCTCAGTGACATCTTCCCTATATCATAGTCATGAAGGACCTTTGCGGTTGCCAAGATTGGCTTACAAAGAATGATAGGAAACTCCACATCATCATCTACATCTAAGAGTACATAGTAAGCAGGAAACACAAATTTATCAACTCTGACAAAGATGTCTTGTGTGATCCCTCTTAGTCGTTTTACAGATCTGTCCGCCAACTGATAAGTCATCTGGGTATCCTAGGGTTCCCCTAGCCCAAGCTTCATGAAAGGCTTATAAGGCTTCACATTAATGCTGGCTCTTGAATCGGCCAAAGCACTTTCCTTAATTCTATCTCTAATTGTACAGGGGATAACCATACTCCCAGGATCTTTGAGTTTCTTGGGTAATCTGGATTAACAGACTGTAGAGCATTATTCCTTGAGACTCATAGCTGCAACTTCCTCAAACTTCCTTTTGTTGGTGAACAGTTCCTTCATGTACTTGGCATACTTAGGCATCTCGAAGAGAACCTCCACCAAAGCTAAACTGACATGCAATTGTCTGACTGTTTCTAGAAACTTCTTAAATTGAGTATCCTCCTTGTCATTTTTCAATCTCTCTAGATAGGGAATTTTTGGTTGATGCTCAGGGAGAGGTGATTGTTACACTGCTGTGTCCTTCTCCTCACTTTTCTCTTTTTCAACTAGGTTGTCATTAATGCAGGAACTTTCACCAACTTCATTTTGCGGTGCCTTCTCCAAGAGTTCGACCTCTCTTCCACTCCTCAGAGTCCACGCCTTTATATGTTGCTCACGAGGATTTGATTTAGTGTTACTCGGGGGGCTCACTTGAGGTCAATCTGACAGCATCTTTGCTATCTGTCTCACTTGATTTTCCAGTCCTTGCATAGATGCTTGTAAATTCCTCATGTGGGTGTTAAGGGCTTCAACTTTAGCATCATTACTAACCATGTATCTAGAAAGAACATCCTCAACATTATATCGAGGGGTCGTAGGTCGATAAGGTTGTGGGGGCCAGGTAGAGTTGCAGACCCCTGAATGTTTCCATAAGATAAACCAGGGTGGCTCCAGTTGGGAATATAAGATTTGAATTTGGTTCCCTAATGCCTTGGTGGATTTCCCACATATTACACCTCCCCTGCTGTTGGCATGTCATTACTACAAATAGGGTATTGAGGTGTATCATGTCCACCTCTACAATTTCTACATGAGATAATTGCTATAGATGCTGAGTTGTTGCTAGAGGCTAACCGATCAACTTTCCTAGATAATTCAGTTACCTGGGCTGCAAGGTCGGATTTTTCCCTTTTGGTAACAGCCCCAAGATTCAATGTGTCTTTCTTCCTTGTGGAATAGAGAGAATCATCACAGCCATGTCCTAAAAAATATGTTCAGCTTCATATCGAAATTTTGATCCGAGTAAACCTCCAACGGCTGCATTCACGAGTTTCCTTGTATGAGTATTAAGGCCATTCTAAAAGGAGTGAACCTTTGATCCTGGCTCTAATATGTGATAAGGGTAGTGGCGTACTAGGGCCTTAAATCTCCTATAAGCTGTATACATTGATTCATTGTCTCCCTGTTTCAATGCAGTTATCTCGACTTAGATCTGTGTAGCTTTGCATGGTGGAAAATATTTGCCAAGAAATTTATCATGCATGTCTCGCTATGTTCTCATACTTCCTGCGGGCAGTGATGTAAACCAATCTTATTTTTTGTCCCTAACTATCACGCCCCGACCCCAAAATCACGGGCCTCGGGCACGTGAGCATACCGGCCATACCCAAGCAGAGATGGGCCCCACTCGGATACTAGGCCTAAGTGATCATAAAGCAATAACTCATGTTGATGCCAAAAACTGGTTCACTTCACACCTTGGCTAGTGTCGCCTCGTGATCTGGCCTCAGCTTTCGACAAACGGTTAGAATTTATAGTTGGTGTGGACGCTTACTTCTGCTTATGAACAGGGAACGAAGGGAACACCCTGGAAGTCCGATCGGAATTATCCATTAACAAACCTGTAAAAAAGGAGAGGGCAGTGATCGGAATTGGGCCTTTCTGCCAGGATTTAACTCCGATGCCTTAGTCAGAAAACTCGAGTCAGTGGTCTTAAATTAGACAGTTCTTTGTATCTTTCTTTCCCCCTTTCTCTCCTACCACCGTTCTCCTTTTATAGCACCCTAGAGGCGGTTTAGGAAAGGCGGTGGAGTAAGGCGGTGGGTTAAAATATCCTCTAAGGCGGTAGAAAAATATCTGTTGCCTAACGTGTAGGTGCCACGTGGGTAAAATAGAGTAAATATCTGCCTACTGTAGCGAGTGGATAAGGCCTACCCACTGTAGAGGTGTTAGATATTTATTCCTCTCTTTCCACCTCACGCCTTGTATAAGATGGTTGCTATAATTCCGACGGACTTGTTTGTAAGATTTAATCCTCATAATGTCCGAACGGAATTGTGTGAATATTGCCATGTGGCCAAAGAGACACGGTCTTGTGTGTGACAGGTGGTCCTTTGGGTTAATGACACGTGTCTTACCAAATATATCCGTAACACTAGTCCCCCCAAAGTGTACTTGTTCGAAAAATCTGAGCGAGGGGTGAGCTAATCGCACGTTTCGCTTGGTTCGAGAACAAGTATCTTTCATCATGTCTATGTAGGCGTAGGCTCTGTCTATGTCTACGACGTCTAAAGTACATGTGCCTTAATAGGCGACCGACGTTTACTGTGTTATCCTTTCGCTGTTATCGAGGTAGATTTTTCAGGAATTCTCTCCTATAGTGTCGATAGGTTCTTCTATTTAAGGGCTTGTATGGATAGTGTGTTTGGCCAGAAGCCTTTTGTGAAACTTTTGTCTTTGCATCATGGTTCAACGCTTGTCCTTTTACAAATTTTTTACTTTTTCTCAGTGTTCTCGACACTTACGAATTCCCAGTTCTTTTTACGAGCATCTATCGGAATTAAGGACTGGAGTGATCCAATTGGTAAGTCCGAACTGCTGTGTATGGCCGTCTATTCTGTTGATTGATAGGGGTGTGGGCGAGATGAGCATCTGATGCGTTCTAACCGCAAGTGTACGGGTCGAATCAAGTAGTAAGGTGGACTATTAAAAAGTCGGGTATCGAATCCTCAGGGAGAAAGAAAATACTAGTACCAATTAATTGCCTATTATCTAGTCAATCAGTTCGGGTTGATGATACTAAATCTAATTCTAAGGCTAATAAAGCAAATTAACAAATGTAATTGATCTTGAAGATGTCAATCGATGAAGGGGGATACTCGGGTGATTGAATCCCCTTTGGATTTCCTTAGATGTGGATAATGCTCTCTATGTTGAATCTTGGTGAATCATTGGCCAAGGGTTCCTAATACGATTTCATCCCCTCGCTCGAGGGTGATTACTCAACCTAGTACCCTCACTAGTTAAGTTCTAGGGAACCTATCTCTTGGAAGGACTAAGGGAATAAGACATTTAAAGGAGTAGCTCGCCTTAGTACCCAGGCTCCCGGTGTACTCCTAGTCCTCTCTATTGAAGTTTGTCTACACGCGGGGAGTGCGCTCGCTTCTTCCCTCACATGGACTAGAGAAACCTCTCCGGGCTCTCGCAACGTAGAGGTTAATGCTTTCACTATACAATACATTCAATAAACCATGATGCATTCAACCAATCAATCAACATAGAAGAGACAATATCAATTAACCATAATCCAAAGGTTCATCAACACCCAAGTATCAAAAGTTTAGCTCTCCATCAATGGAGAGTTATAATCAATGTCAAAGAAGAAATCAAACACAAGAGTCATGAAGCAAACCCTTGATGATGACAGTTTGGAGATTTCCCCTTTCTCTTTAGCCCTTACTTCTTCTCTCTAGCCCTCTTGAGCCTTCTCTTCCCTTCTTCAATCTCCTCCAAGATGATGGGGAAGATGATGATGGCTTCTCCCTCCTTGAAGCTTTGGCTCTAATCCCTCCAAGATGCCCCAAAACCCTCTTTTACATCTCTATTTATACCCCCCTCTAGGGTTTTGGGTGTATTTCCCGACTTTGCCCTCGGTTTGGCCGAAATCGTAGCTGCAGTTTTACGATATACGACCCAGTATGTATTTCATACGACCCCGTATATCCCTTATACGGACAACCATACGGAGTGTTGTACGGAGTCGTATATCTCTCAGGTCCTCGTGTACGGGGTCCTGTCAGTCCGTTCATGAGTCCGTATGAATCTCCAGGTCCATACGGGTCCGTATGAGACTCCGTATGGACTTTCTTCCAGCTCCGTTTCGCTTACTTTGGCCCGCGTTTTCTCGAAAACGCTTCCTTTCTCTTGGGATTGCTGTTTTCTGCCCTGTTTATAAAAACAAAGCCTTTTTGAGCACCGGCAGGCCAATATTCCTTCAAAACATAAGATAATATGCATGAATTTCATGTATAATTGATGCTCATTTGAACACTTCTCACATATCTCCACACTTAAAGGTTTGCTTGTCCCCAAGCAAAGAGAAGAAATCAACAAAAGAAGATAAGTGTTCAACCTTGGGTTGTAAAAATTATACATGAATTCTATTCCAAGTTCACCATTACAATATGTTCTCCTATTTCCACACCAAGGCTTAGATTGATCCCGTGACATTTCGATATAGCCCTAGACAAAGCTTGTTCACTCCACATGCCATGTTCTAAAGTCTTAACAAGACAAGCATGCTCTCAATGGACTCTAGAAGGTCCTTGAGGCCTTAAAAACAAAAGAATTACCCCCTATTAGATGAATGGTGGACAAATACTCAAGAAGCTACTACTTTTTTTTTTTTTTTTTAAATTCGGGTAGGGCATCTCTCGGATCCGACTTTCCCTTACTACAGATCAAGGTAGAGTGTACTTCCTCCCTTTTGGGTGGTTACATGCTGATTAGGCACCCGAACCCTCTGATTAGAATTACCCCCTATTAGATGAATGGTGGACAAAAGAATCCATGCTGATTAGGCACCCGAACCCTTAGCTACTTGGGTGGTTACAACTTTACGCATGGGTGTTCATGCTAAGTAATGACTTTCGAATTGAGGAACACTCTGATTAGAAGCCGGGACCCCAACCTACTTTGTCTCCAAAAGCATCGGAACACTGTCTTTATTAATTGACAACTATTGTGCAAAACTATTTTATTTTCATTGTACTTGTCCACTATGTATATTATGAGGGGATAATAAATTTGAACTAATGCCACGAAATTTCTTGGAGCCATTGAAAGCAATGCTTAGCTATTAAAGGCAAAAGAACATGGCAATGGGTTATCTATTGTCTTTCACAATCATAATTGTCACAAGGATAGTCTCTACGTGCCTATGGTGTTTCAATCGGGAGTATTTCAAATCACAAATGGTGTGCTTAGAGAAGGAATTCATGTCAAATTTATCTATCGCCCAGGTTGTCATGCATATCCGACATAATTATCACAAAAATATCTACAATAAATAATCATGATGGCTACCTATCTCCACACTCACCATATCTGTGTGTGCCGTCTTTGTCGATACGGAACAGTGTCGACTCACCCTGCTTGACCTTGCCTAGAATCTCCCGTAGTCTCCTATCTCGGGGCTCCGCCTCTTGGATCCTCTCCAACAAGGCAGGCCGTATGCACAAAGTGGCCATACTGATATCCATATGTGGCAAAACAACTTCCAACTCCAATCTCTTCATGTCCTCCAACAAGGGCCTCTAAGATGTCAATAGTGGGGCGATCCTATAGTTGGACTTTCTGCTCAAGGCATCTTCCACCATGCTAGCCTTGCACGGGTGGTAATAAACACTCAGATCATAGTCCTTGATTAACTCCAACCAGCGCCGCTGTCTTATGTTCAACTCCTTCTGAGTGAAGATGTATTTGAGGCTCTTGTGATCAGTGTACACCTCACACAGTACACCGTACAAGAAGTGCCTTCAAATCTTAAGTGCAAAAATGATCGCTGCTAGCTTTAGGTCGTGGGTAGGGTAGTTCACCTCATATAGTTTCAATTGATGTGAGGCATAGGCAATAACTTGCACATCCTGCATCGGTACACACCCCAAGCCTGTTTTTCAGGCATCACTATAAACCGTGTATCCACACCCACTCTGTAATAAGATGAGGACTGGTGTGGATACCAATCTGTGCTTCAACTCCCGGAAACTCCTCTCACATGCCTCGGTCCACACAAACCGAGCCCCCTTCGTGGTCAGCCTCGTCAGGGGTGCTTCCATATGGGAGAAGTCCTCAATGAATCTCCAATAGTACCCGGCTAATCCCAAGAAACTCCGTATCTCCCTAACAGTTGTCGATCTACTCCAATCAACTACTACCTCGATCTTCTTGGTGTCCACTGATACTCCAATGATAATATGCCCCAAGAAGGCCATGCTGTCCAACAAGAACTCACACTTGGAGAACTTAGCATATAGCTCATGCTACCTAAGAGTCTCCAACACTATTCTCAGGTGCTCTATGTGTGCCTGGCGACTGTAGGAATAGATAAGTATATCATCAATGAAGTCCACGATGAACCGGTCAAAATATCTCCTAAACCCTTGGTTCATAAAATCCATGAACACGGCACATCACAATGGTAAGCCCGAAGGCATCACCAAGAATTCATAATACCCATATCTAGTCCGAAAGGCACTTTTCGGGACGTCCTCCCCTCTGATCCGTACTTGGTGCTACTCGGATCTCAAATCAATCTTCGAGAAAACCTGCGCCCCTCGTACCTGTTCCACTGCCGTCAACAAGGGATGAGACTGGAGGTGGATTTGCCATAGGGTCTCTGCGGCCCTTAATAATGGGCGACAGTAGAGTCGTGTTGGGCACACTTTTCCAAAATTCTTTAGGAAGGCGTGGGCGATCGTAGAGGTCCATGTGGCAGTCATCAAGGCTCTGTTCTGTAGGTCACGGGATTCTCACCTGCTTGGGGTGTGGTGGTAGCATGACTCATCTTTTTGCCATTTGAACTTCTTTCTTGTTGTTGTTTTCCTTTTGGAGTGTAGTTATCTCTTTTCTCTATAGCCACTTTTGAGGGCGTCAATTATGGTAGCTGAACAGGGTATTTCTGACACGAATCCCGCCTACTTCGCTAGTGAGATTAAGGAGTCCAACTTCCCCAAGCTAGCAAAGCGCTTCGGGGTCCCTTCCCTCTTCATGTTCCGATGGCCTAGCTCCGAGGAGAGGGTGAATCGTCCTAGCCAAGAGGAGATCACCCTCTACCAGAAGTCCTCCCAATGGGTTGCGGACCTTGTTTGGCTTGACCATTCTTTTCAAGAGGATAGGGGTGGAGCTTTCTCCATGGTGGGTGCAGTTGCTCTTCCAATTAAAGAGGAATAATGGATCCTGAAGTGGCTTGATATATCTGGCCTCTCGGGAGAGGAAGTAACCCTTTTTAGGCTCCCATCCCTCAAAGTGGGGTAGGTGGAGGTCCCACTTCTTCTTCATTTCCTACTGTGGTGGATGGGATGTATCATCGGAATGGCTCCTCATTTGGATCCTGACTTCGACCTAAACCTGATGGACGACGAGGCGAGGCAGAAGGAGGCCCTCATGTCTTGCATCCCCATTGATCTTCAGTAGGAGTTTCTTGAGCCAGACATTGTAGTGGCAGGACTTTCTCGTGGGGGTAAGTACCTCCTTCTTCCTTTCCCTATCCCTTCTTTGGAGGTACCTTCCTTATTCCTCTTTTCACTATCCTTGCAAGAACCGCTCCTCGTGAGGCCTTCCTTCTGAGGCAAACGGCAAGAGACATGCAGAGGCCCACGGTCTTGACCTCTGTGGAGCCCTCCTCATGAAAGTCCAAGAGGTCCAAAGCGAGCAATGACCGTAGTAAGAAGAGGCCCAAGCTCACTGTTGATTCTTCACCCCACGGGTCTCTGCCAGCGGCGCTCTCTCCTGCAATGATTGAGGTTTTTTGGGCGGTCGACCCGAACAATCCCGTAAGAGTTCAGGATACCTGACCCCCTTCTCTTACTGCAGACCACTCCAAGCAGGATTCGCTGTGGCCCGTTAAAGCGGTGGAGCTCGATGTATAGTCTTCTAGGGAGAGCTCCTACTCGACCTGAGGCACCTCCCGCAGTTCTGCCTCCCACTTTGTTATTTGCTAACGTACCTCATAAGCGTTCAATTGATTATATTTTTATAGCAATTCTTTGTACATTATTTATGTGATTTCAAGTAATTATTGTCCATTGATACTTAACTAATGTTAATTCTTAATTGCAGGGCACCGGAGAGCTTCGAGAGCGAAATGAAAGTAATACAGATCAAATCGAAGCAATTCTCAAATTTACTGAAGACAGCTTACGGAGGTAAGTACCAACTACGCGCAAGCCTCTCCCGTAAGCAATTGTAAGGAGACTCTGCGCACACATCCCTCAAATATACAAAGAGTGTTATGGGTGAGCATGCGGCCGTATCATCAACCATATAGCCTTGAGATGGTCTTATGGGCAGTCTTAACGCCCGTAAGACCGCCCGTACGCCTCGCTCTCAGATGCGACTTGACCAAATCTCATTACTGATTTGAGTCCGGATTTGACTGATTGGGTCTGGAATGATGTGTGTTAACCTGAACCCTATAAATAGTTGATTTAGGATTCAGGGAATGGGCTTTTGGAACTTGAATTTCATCATCCCTCTGAGGCTCCCACCCTTCTCTCCACTTTGGAGATTAGGGCACCATTAAAGATCTTGGAGCAAGGAGAGGAAGGCAAGCATCAAAGGGACACTGCCAGCGATCATCGCCAACAGTCATCGCTAACAGTAGAGGGAAGGGTGTTTCATATTATGTTTCTTATCTTTCTCTCGAACATTGTGTTGGACTTGTGTTCCCCTTTAATGGGGAACTAACTTTGTAAATACTTGGGGATGATGAACCTCCAGATTTATATTTAAATATGCTTATATGAATTTTTATAATTGAATGAATGTTTCTAGGTTTTGAGAACCTATTGGATTTATTGTATGGTATTGATGCTTTACGTTACGACAGCCCTAAGCATCAATTTAGATCTATAGAGGTGTAGACGATAACGCTCTTTATATATAACCCTAGATCTACTTCAATAGGTGGGGGTTGTGAGCGCCGAGAGATCGGGTGTTTGAGAGAGAGACTCTTTAAGATGGGTTATTCCCATAACTTATCCTAGATTTTGTGTTCCCTAGAGCGAATTAATGAAACTAGATTAGTAACTCGCCTCAATGGAGGAGGTGAAAGCATTATAAGAATTCTCGGTCCACAAAACATATTCATTCAGTAGAAGTTCATACTTGCCCCAATTTATGAATATCCGGAGGGGATTCATTGCCCGAGTATATCTCCCTTTATGATTGATTGCCCTCATTACTTTCGTCAAGTTGATCTTAAGACACTTTAAATTTTATAAATTAAATTGAAAATTCACCAACCTTTGGATTGACTAGGTAGCAGATAATTAGATAGGATTAGTGATCTAGCTCCCTTTTGGTTCGATATCCGACTTTTATAGTCAACTTTATTACTTGACACAACCCGTACACTTACAATATAAGCATAAGCGTTAGGCTCATCATCAAGTTTTTGGAACTGTTGTTGGGGCACTTAATGTTACTAAGAATACTAAGAATCTGTTAGTTAGTCATAGTTTTAGGTTTTTAAAATTTTCTTTTTAATTTTCTTCATTCATCTTATTTTGCTTAATCTAAACATTCGCACTACTAACTCTTATTCTTTCTTATTTGTGCGAGGAATTGGTGCATCACCCGAGAAAATCCAGTATGTTTGGTGGAAGGAGATAGCGAAATCGAGTGCTCTCTGCACCGACGAATAATAGAAGCACAAGACACGCCATAAGATGTAAGTTTAGGTTCATCTTCAGTGTCCAAGAACGTCATTCAATATCAAAATGATGGACCCTCTGACTGTGCCTGAATGGAGGAGAATACTATCTGACTATAAAAGACCAGAGTACACAGAAGAGGAATTCAGTGTCCACCATCCTCAAGTTGCAAATAACTTTGAGATCAAGTTGGGCATCATTCAAATAGTTCACAATCAAGCTCAATTCGACGAACGCCCTGACAAGGACCCTGATGCACATCTGGCACTCTATATTCAAATTTGCAACATGTTTAATATCAATGGTGTCTCTGATGATGCCATCCGCATGAGATTATTCCCGTTTAGCTTAAGAGAAACAACATACTGTTGGCTCCCCTCAATTCTTGCAGGGAGTATAAGAACCTTGAGAGATATGTTGGATAAATTCCTAGGTAGATACTTCCCACCATGTAAAGCAACACAGATCAGACAAGAAATCTCTGCATTTAAACAAGTTGAGAACGAGTCGTTTGAAGCTTATGAAAGATTCAAGGATTTATTCACACACTGCCCACACCAAGGTATGGAACCATGGGCTAAGCTCTACACTCTATATGATAGGTTGAACAATCACACCAAGAAGATACCGTCCTTGCGGCACAAGTGGCTAAGCTTACCAAGAAATTCGAACAATTCACATCAAGAAGATCTTCAAGCTTAATCGCCGCTATTTCATATAGTACCAGTAGAGGTAGGCACGATTCATCACAATACCCCATTGCAAGAGTGGAAGTAGCTCCTTTGGAGGAAATTCAATACATGGGTAATCCAAGACCCCAAGGTACCTAGTTTTGACCCTATATGCCTAATTAGAATCATCCAGGGTTATCCTATAGCAATCTCTAAAGGTCAGCCACTCCTCCGGGATTCAATTTTCTTCCTCCATAACCTCAACAACCAAAAAATATCACAGAAGAGGTTCTAGCTAGGTTCATGGTGACCACGAATGTAAGATTTGAGTCAATAAACACCATGTTGTAAAACGTCCAAGCAAGTATTTAAGGATTAGCAAATCAGGCTAGGCAATTTGCTAGGAATTCATCGGGACGACCTTAAGGTAGCCTACCTAGCAATATCGAGGAAAATCCCTGCTAGGACTTAAAGGCCATCACTTTGAGAAGTGAAAAAGAGGTGGAGTTGTTAGTCATAAACCTTGAAAGGTAGATACTTAGGTAGAATTAGGTGAATCATCAGGAGTTAAGGAGAGTATTGTTAAAGAACACCAAGGAAAAGATAAAGAAATGGAAACCCCGCCGATTCTTGAGTATCAACCAAAGATCCCCTATCTTGAAAGATTAAGAAAAATAAAGGATGATGATCATTTAAAGAAATTTTTGGAAAAAATCAAGCAACTGCATGTGATTTGGCCTCTGGTTGATGTACTTTCTCAAATGCCTAAATACGCTAAATAAATAAAAGAACTCCAAACCAACAAGAGGAAGTTGGAGAAAGTCACAGCAGTATCTTTGAACTCCCAATGCTCAGAAATTCTTTAACCAAACCTATGAAGGAAATTAAAGGACCCTGAAAGCATGATAATCCCTTGCATCATTGAGGGGATGGTGTGGAGGAATGTGCTTTAGCAGATTCAGGAGTCACCATCAATGTCATGCATTACAAGCTATTTATGAACCTATGGTTAGGAGAACCTGAGGCAAGAAGGATGACCATTCAACTAGCAGATCGCTCCATTAAAAGACCACGAGGAATGGCGATGGATGTACTACTGAAGATGGACAAACTTGTGGCCCCCACCGATTTTGTATTACTGGATATCGATAATAACATTGAAGTACCCATCATTCTGGGAAGACCATTTTTGGCCACTGCAAAGGCTCTACATGATCACGCTGAAGGCACGATGTCATTAAGAGTGGGTGATAGCATAGTTAAGCTAAAACTTCCTACACTGATGCGACACACACTTGACCACAATGACAGATCGTATTTTGTTGACGATCTTGAACTGATCTCCGACAGTTGCATTCAAGAAGTGTTGAAAATTGATCCACTTGAATAGTACTTAGGAAAGCTGGATGATGAAAACGAGCAGTTTGTGAAAGGAAACCGTGATTTTGCAAGTGAAGTCAACCAAGGGCAAGCGCGGAAGAAAAATAAAGGATCAAGGAAATTATTTCTCCAATTACTATTTTGGAAGGAAAAATACAAGGAGAAGAGCAAGGAAGAAATCGTCTTCCACACTACGATAGGAAATCCAACGAGTACTTAGTATGATGAATCCCCTGTATACTCTAGTCTAGGGTTCTCACTGTTTGGAAATTGCTTCAAGGGATGAGTTCAAGATGGCATTCACATATTTGATCCCCCATGAACAAATAACATGAATATCAAGCCAGTGATATTAAACAAGCGCTTCTTGAGAGGCAATCCAAGATCTGAAAAAAAAAAAAAAAAATTCTTAGTGTTAGACTAGAGATAGGTATTTGTCATTTCATAATAAGTGATCCAATCCCCTACTCCCTAAAGGGCCTGGAGAAAGTCTGAACATAGTATCGACAGGGAAGGTTTCAAGTCTTGGACGAATGGGTAAGAATTTCAGGATAGATTAAGATGGGATGTCCAAGATTATACAGGAAAGTTTACGGGAAGATTACGCCCATAAGCGGCCGTAAGACATGACTTATGACCTAGCTTATGCCCTCACTGACCCATAAAGCACTACTTATGGACAAGCTTACAGCCGTAAGCCTACTTGTATGACGCGCAAAAAATGAAACATGCAGGCGCAACGGTTGATATTCTCCCTTTCACAAAAGGTCGTGGCCGTCCCCTTTAAATCTATTTCCTTGAAGCAACAAGAACCCTTCATCTCTTATCCCCTTCCTCCCCCTCTCAACCCTATTCCTTCTATCGAGGATCTAGAGCGCGCCTAAGGTAATCACCCATCTCTATTTTATTCTCCTATTGTTAAGGTTTTAGGGCTTTTCTAGCAAATTTGTACCATCTAGCGCTTGTCTTAAGCATTATTATATATAGATGGTTTTTATTATGCTGAGAATTGATTTTCCCCTTATTTAGTGCACCTATAACGTTGTATACGGCCACGAGGCTATAACCTTGAGTGCACAGGATTCACACGTAGCTTACGGGCATGCTTACAACTGTAACCGCCCGTATGTTATCCTGTTTATGCACACTATATTAATTTGTACAATTAATCCTCATCTTCTTCAAATACAGAAATGGCTCGCACAAAGCAAGTTTCTAGCAAGGGTACCAAGAGAAAGAGGAGTGAGAATCTAACCACCTCGGGGCCCCAATTCCTTCAAGAGCGTTATCAGGAGAGATATGACAAGCTGTGCTTGAAGGAATTCAGGATCACCTATTATATCGACTGGACACTGCTCCGTGAGCTTGGGATAAAGGATAAGGTCTGGAGCATGGTCTCCTTCGGTGGATGGGATCGTATCTTCGCCATTTCGCACCTTGTCTACAAAGATATGGTGTTGAAGGTACTATCGAGCTTCGAGGTCGATCGTAGCCATTTCACAGTGGGGACCCCCAACGCCATCCGATTCCAGGTCAATGGTGCCACGAGGCAGCTGAGTATCACCAACTTTTCCATCCACATGAGACTATATAACAGAGCATACACGGAGATGGATAAGTACCGAGAACTCGTCGTAGACTTCCCCGTGCAGACACCCTACGCAGAATATTAGAGATAGGTCTCCTGAGCAGCGACCACGGATGTGAAGAAGGCGTCACGGCTCTGCAACCCGATCCATTAATACATCTAGGCTCTAACAAGCAGATCTATCACAGGGAGGGATGACAACATCGACCACGTCCCCGTTCCCGACCTCTTGATGATCTACAGCGTGACTGAGCAAGTCCCTGTCCACATTGGTCATATCATCACGGATTTCATCGCCCGCCAAGAGTCACTCACGAAGTTCAAGGTGATTTCTTTCAATCCATACATCACCAGGCTCTTGCGCAGCATACACTAACTTGGGCCCCGCCCCTGACCACACCGTATCCGAGTGATGCAACCTCTCAGCTTCGCTATCCTCCAGTCGATGGGTTTAGTTACTAACACACCACAGGGATTGATAAGCGTTCAATTCAACATATTTTCTATCAACTCACTGTACATAATTCATGTGATTTTGAGTAATTCTTACCCATTGATACTTAATTTTTGTTAATTTTCATTTTCACGTTATCAGAGAGCTTCAAGAGCAAAACCGAAGAAAAAACAGATCAAATTGAAGCTTTCAGAAACATTACTATTGCCATACGGGTAGTCTTACGGCCGCAAGAGCCGATATCATGAAGATACTGGTGCGCTCACGACCGTAAGCGCCTGTATGGAGTTTCTGAGCACACAACCTCCGAGATACAAAGAGCTATACGGGCACACTCATGGTCGTATCTTGAGCCGTGTGATCGGGGGATGAAGCATACAGGCATGAATACGGTCGTGAGATAGCCCGTATGTCGCACGCCCTAACTTGAGTTAACCCAGTTTTATGCTAATCTGAGTCTGAATCTGACAGGTTGGGTTACGAATCATCTACATTTAGCTGAAACTTATAAATAGCTAATTTAGGGTTTAGAGAAGGCGCTTGGGGATCTTTAACATCATCACCGTCTCGGAGGCTCCCGGGCTTCTCTCCATCTTGGAGATTAGGGTATAGTTAAGATCTTGGAGCAAAGGGGGGAAGACAAGCATTGAGGGGACACTGATGCGATGCAACCGCAAGTGTACAGGTCATAATCAACTAATAATAGTGGACTCAAAGGCCGGGTTATCGATCCTTAGGGAGATGGAAGTACTAGTACCCAACACTTGTCTACTATCTAGTCGATCTGAAATGTGAGTGATTATACTAAACTTTAAACTAAGAAATTGTAAAAACAAACAAGGAAATCAATTTGTTCTTGACATCAAACAATCATAAAAGGGGGATGCTCTGATAATTGAATCCCCCTTGGTTTTCTAACAGATGGATGATTCTCTTTATCATGACAATTGGTTAACTCTTGGCCAAGGGTTCCGACGATGCTTTCATTCCCTCTCTCGAGGTGAATTACTAATTCTAGTGCCCTTACCGATGATGTTCTAGGGAACTTAAGTCTTGGAAGGATTATAGGAATAATACATTTAAAGGACTCGCTCTCATTAATACCCGAGTTCCCTATATACTCATAATCCACTCTATTGGAGATGGTCTACACACGGGGAGGCATTCGCTTCTTCCCCCTTATGGACTATGAAAACCCCTCCGGGTTGTTGCAACTTAGAGGGATTCACTTACATCAAAAAATCCAATAGACTCATGAATTCAACCAAGCATTCAAGAATAGAGAAACAACATCAATTAAATCATGTCCAAGGGTTCATCAATCATCCAATCATCTACAAATTAGCCCTCCATAAAGGAAGGGCAACAATCTAATACAAAGATGAAAGCAATCAAACAAACCATAATAGAGAAGACTTTAGCGCACACCATTGATGACATTCTTTATTCTTCTTCAATGTCTTCCCCTCTTCTTGCTCCAATGGCTTGAAGGTGAAAATCCCCAAGCTCACTCAAGACCTTCAATCTTTTACCAAGCTCCTCTCCACTAAACTCTCATTAGTCGGCCTTTTATACCTCTATAGTTTTTAAGGTGAGATTTACAGTTTTGTCACCTTCTAAGTCTGCAGAATCGCTGAAAACTTATGATATACCGGCCCATATATGGGTCGTATACAGGCCCATATAGCTTCCAGGTGCGTCTAAACGAGCGTATGTCAGCCCGTATGGATGCCCGTATAAGCCATACGGGGAGCTATACGGGTCCAAAAGAAGCCACTTGTTTAGGCCTCAACTCTATAGGTCCATACCGGCCATATGGAAGCCTGTATGCCTGGGTTTTTCCTCCATGAATACTCCATTTTGAACTCACTTTCCTCGAAAAGCTTCCTTTCTCCTGGAGTCTTGATATCTTGCCCTGTTTGTTGAAATAAACACATTTTAAGTATCGGTGGGCCAAAAACCCTTACAATTACATGCAAAGCATACAAGAATATGATATAAAAATATGCTCAAATAAACACTTATCACATATCTCTACACTTAAAGGTTTGCTTGTCCTCAAGAAAAGAAAATAAATTAGCAAAAGATGATAAGTGTTCATCATCGGGCCATAGAATTCATGACTCAACTCCATTTCAAGTTCACCATCAAAGTATTTGTTCTCCTCTTTCCACAACAGGGCTTAGATAGTTCTCGTGTTTTTTATAAATATAGCTATAAACAATGCTTGTTCACTCCACATGTAATGTTAAAAAATCCTTGCAAGACAAGCATACCATAAATGTAATATAGAGAGTCCTTGAGGCCCTAAGATAAAGGAGACTACCCCCCATCTTGGATAAATAAATAGTAGACAAGCTTGAGGGACGTTTTTTTTATTCGGGTAGGGTATCCCTAATGGTCCAAATTTCCCGTGTTAAAGATCAATGTAGATTGTAGTTCTTTCTCTTCGCACAGTGCTCATGCCGGTAAGGCACTGGAGCACTTAGCTACTAAGATGGTTACAACTCTGCATTGTTATGCTCATGCTAAGTAGTAATTTTTGGAATTGAGGAACACTCTTATTAAGTGCCAGAACCCCAAATTACTTCGTCACAACAAGCAGCGAAACACTATCTTTATCCCTTCACAACTAGTATATAAGACTACTTTATTCCCCCCTTACTTGTCCTCTAGATCATATTATGAGGGGTTAGAGAATCGAACTAGTGCCACGAAGTCTCTTGGAGCTATTGAAGATTATGCTTAGCTATAAAAGTTAAGAGAACATGGCAATGGGTTATCTATTATCTCTAAAAATCATGAGTATCACAAGATGTTCTCTAAGTGCCTATGGCGTTTCATAGGAGGATTTAATAAAATTATGTGCCAAGATGGTGCCCAAGAAATAGAGTGTGCCAACATGTTTCCTTAGGGCCTTCATCAAGGTAAGCTAATCATGAATAAGGATTTGCAATAGATTTTACTAATAGCTACCTATCTCCACAATTAATGACTTACTATGAATGCACAAAGATACAGGTAGTTACCCATCTCCACACTTAAAAATGTACATTGTCCGCAATGTACGCAACAATGCCAAAATTAAATTTGCATGGAGAAAGGTGAACTAAAACTTCATGTGGAATTTGATGTGCCAATTGATTTCGATAAAGTTGATGCTTGGTCATTACCAGGGGGAATATTGATACAAGTTCCTCATCTGCAATAGAGAAAAATCATCATAACTTCATGAAAGAGATAATACAAAATAAAAGAAATCCACAGAAAGTAAAATAAAGATAATTTTAGCAGGGTGATGCCCTTGCTAACTGGTACAATGGTGCATGAATAAGAAAAATAAGTCCTAAGAACACCGAAATAAAAGAAATACAAGGAAATAAAAACTCATAAACGGCAAGAACAAGATAAATCTTAATCCTCAGAATGTGGGGTCATTTGCTGGTGCCTCGGGTGCTGCGCCTGTGGCTCCTTGCGATGGAGGAGATGCAAATGGTGTCTGCCCTTGAATGAAGAGAGAGAGCCCTACGAACTAGTCTCTCAGGTGATACTGCTCCGTGAGGATCTGGGTCTGCATCTCGCGCTGCTTGATGGGATGTGTTTTCCGCAAGTATACGGGTCGTGATCAAGTAATAAAGTGGACTATGGAAGTCGGATGTCGAACCACATGGAATAGAGATTGCTAAGTGTAAACCAAGCTTTACTAACGTAGTCTAAATGGTAATTTGGGGGGTTTTGGTTTTCAAAAGTAAAGAACTAAAAAGGGATTGAAAGTAAGAACTGAAAATTGAGAATTGATTGGGGTAAATCAATGGCAAGAGAGGATACTTGGGTATGTATCCCTTCTAGATTTCAATTCTAAAGATGAGCAAAGATGTTTATGAATCAAAGTTGGTATTTCTTGTGCCAATAGTCCCAAAATTATATCTAATCCCTCTTCCAAGGTGATTGGATAACTAGTCTCCTAGGACTGGATATGAAGCTCAAGGGGTCATTCCTAAATTACACCCAACCCCTCTTCCAAGGTGGTTGGATGACTAGTCTCCTAGGACTTGATATGAGGCTCAAGGAATTTTATATATATTGGAAGAATCATGGGGGTGAATACGTATGAAAGAGTCGTTCGCCCTTCTAGTACCCGATTCCTCGGTATACTCATGAAACTCTCTAATGAAGCAAGTTCCTAATACAAGGAGGCGTTAGCTCTACCCTTGTATTGCACACAAGTAATTTCTAGTGATGAAATTACAATCAATACATAACATTCATTAGACATTCAAGAAGGTACCAACAAATCATCATAAACATTCAATGCTATTAATGCTCAATCCAAAAGTTCAACATACCCAAGTACCAATAGATTAGTTCCCCATAAATGGGGAACTCAAACCAAAATAGGAAAGCTTACAAAACAATGAAAGATTAATGGAGAACACCATTACCTCCAATGCTTGCAACTCCAAGGGTTCTCTACTATCAAGATTTGGGGGAGATGACCCCCCAAGCCCTAATCTCTCCTCTAGCCTCTCTCCCCAGCCAAAACTGTCTCTAAACTCTCATACTTAACTATTTATACCCATGAATTAGGGCTCCACTAAAAAATTACAACATTACCCTTGATTGGGCCCATGAAACTGCAAAAGTTACGATGAACGGCCTGTTCATCAGTCCGTTCAGCTCACAGCCTGTTCTGAACCGGGTAGTCAACGGCCGTTCATCACCCCGTTCACCTCTCAGCTTGTTCTGAACCGGGTAGTGAACTGGCGGTTCATCAGCCGGTTCACCTCACAGCTTGCTCTGAACCGGCAGATGAACGGCCATTCACAAGGCCGTTCACACTCTTTTTGTGCCTGCCGTTGTGCCCAGGTGTGAACGGCCGTTCACAAGGCCGTTCACCCCCTATTTACACCAAAATGTCCTCGTTTGGTCGTTATTTTGTTGATAAATGCTTCCTTTTCATCGGGGTGGCCTATTTATGCCCTGTTTATAAAATATGAAGCATTTTAAGTATCAGCAGGCTACAAATCATTGCATTTGACATGAAAATAAGTATATATATGGTATGTAAATATGCTCAATTGAACGCTTATCACTGCTCAGTAAGAATGGTGTCCTGTACTGCGCGGATCTTAGATATCTGCCCTTCTTATCGCTTGAAGCGGCTTCTGTGCTCTGAGGGAGAGAGCTGGCCAGCAGGTGATGGAAGATCGGAGTCCTTAGAGTCGGACTCCTCATCTTTAGAACTATCTGAGCCCTGAACAATGAGGGTGTAGCCGCTGCTGGAGTGCTGATGAGACCCATCTGGCATAATGTGCTCATCCCTAGTGTTGTTACGAGCTGGAGCCGATTCATGTGCTCCGTCCTCTCCTCAAGGCCCATCCCATGATGAGTCGGGTGATGTAGGGTCCCACATTGATGACCTTAAGACGAGTGTGCGTCCCCTAATGTACCAAATAATCAACGAGTACGTACCCTAGATGGATAGGTACTCGCTCAAAGATGCAGTAGAGGATGAACAAGTCTGTCTGGGTGACCTTGCTAGTACTGTCATCCCTCCCTATGATGGTGCGGCTGACCAGGGCATGGATGTAGCGGTGAACCAGATCACTCATGAGAGTCACCTTGTTGTTCTTGTGGCGTAACCCAAACTGAAGCCAATATCTCGTGGGCGTAAGGGTTTGCTCGGGGAAGGCAGTGCGGAGCTCTCTGTACTCGTGAGTGTCTATGGCCTTGCGATCATAGAATCCCATATACATAGAGAATCAGGTGTTGCTCATGGTCTTGAGCTCCTCGAAGAGCTGAAAAGATATGGAGGTGTGGGATCACTCAGAGACGGCGCTCCTATCGGCCTCAAAGGTGCTCTGGAACTCCAAGGTGGCCTCACAGAACATCTCATGGTTGATGGAGAACATCTTGTCCCATCCACCAACAGAAATCATCCCCCTAACACTATCCGCGATCCTGAGCTAGGTGGCCACCCCCCAATCGATAAGACGTGTGCGTCCAAAGGGTTTGGCGACCAAACGGTGGTAGCGGTGGAAGAAGTGCTCCTCTTCAAACTGTGGTACATCGGATGAAGAACCCTCTCTGGTCTTACGCTTCTTCGAGGCAGTGAGCTTTCGAGGCATGTCTGCAAAATAATTGAAAAGGGTGTTAGTACGAAGGAAAATATTGAAAAAACAAAGAAGAAAGCACACTATAGCTCGTTATTTGCCCTATACGGGCTTCCATATGGGCTGATATAAGGCCCGTATACATCAGAACGTGGCGGTGCCGATGGCCATGATGAGTTCTTACCTGATGGGATGTATCCGCAAGTGCACGGTCGTGATCAAGTAGTAGAGTGAACTATGAGAGTCTAGTGTCAAACCCACAGGGAATATCTCACTAGTATGAACTAAGCTTCTATTATCTAGTCTTGTCAAAGATTTGATGGTTTTTGAATCTAAATCTAAGGAATTGAAAGATTGGAAACAAACTTTGAAAATCGAGAATTAATTGAGAGAAAACTATAGCATGAAAAGGAGATACTTGGGCATGAGTCCCCTTTGGATTTAAATCTAAAGAAACATAAAGAAATCTATGAGGATGATTGGAGATGCTTGTGCTAAGGGTTCCTAAATTATATCCAATCCCTCTCCGGAGGCGATTGGATAACTAATCTCCTAGGATTGTTTTAAGCTTAACGAAACCTATGTCTTGGAAGCGTTGTGGGATTGAATCGTATTAAAGAGTCGCTCCCCTTATAGTACCCGAATCCCTCAGCGTACTCACAACCCTCTCTAATGGAGTATGTTCCTAATACAAGGAGGCCCTAGTTCTAGCCCTCATATCGCACCCAAGTAGTCTCTCCGGGCATCCCGCAACGTAGAGAGATTACAATCAATACAAAACATCCAATAGACATTCAAGCATACATCCAATCAATCAAAACATAAAAATCAATATGACATTAATGAAATATCCAAAGGTTTCTCATACCCAAGTATCTATAAGATTAGTTCCCCATAGCTGGAGAACTCCAATCCAAAACAACAAAAATACAATCAAAACTTGACATAATAGATGATACCGTTGACAGCTTTGCAAGTTTGATCTCTTTCTCTATCTCCTTCCTTCTCTCTCTCTCCAGGATTGGGGGGAAGACCCCTAATCCCTAATCTCCAAGATAATCTGCTCCAAAGCCAACCACCCCCTCCTAAACCCTAAAGCCTTCTATTTATACCTCAGCTTAGGGTTTTAGGAGTAAAAATTACACTCATACCCCTGAGTGGATCCGTAGAAAAAATGTCGACATACAGGCCCGTGTACTGCCGTATACTAGCTTGTATGAAGATCAGTGCCCTATATATGGCAGTATGACAACCAGTATACAGCGCAGGTGTGAGTATTTGGCCTAGTATACGGCCGTATAACACCTAGTATGCATTCATATTGGGTGTATGTCATCCAGGAGGGTTGATGTGTAGGCCGTCCACTCTCGCCAGTAGCATACGACCGTATGCCTTCCTGTTTACTCCAAAATAGCGTTGGATCGACCTCTTTTTCACCTCGAAATGCTTCCCTTCTCCCGGAGTGGCTTCTATATGCCCTGTTTAACAAATATGAAGCTTTTTAAGTACCAGAGGGCTATAATTCATCAAAATGGCATGCAATATATATAGGAAAATGATATGAAAATATGCTCATTTGAACGCTAATCAAATATCTCCACACTTAAACATTTGCTTGTCCTCAAGCAAATAAAACGCAACAAAAGAAAAGAATTGATAAGTATTCAATCTCCGGCTATAAAATAATTGGTTCTACCCTATTCCAAACTCATCATTCAAAGATGCATTCTCTTATTTCCATACCGGGACCTAAATTACACCTTGTGTTTCGATTCCTCATGGCCCTAGATGAATATCTTCACTCCACATACCATGTTTAGAAGTCCTAACAAGATAAGCATTCCCTCAATGGACTCTAGAAGATTCTTGAGGCCATAAGTTCAAGACAACCAACCCTCTATTGTGCATCCTTTATTTTTCGGGTAGGACATCCCTAAAGATCATTCAAAAGTGTAGGCCCTCTTTTCTTCAGGGTGCACATGCTATTTAGGCACCAAAGCACCAAAGTACTAGAAGGGTTACAACTCTACCTAGATGTGTTCATACTTAGAAGTGATTTTTGAATTGAGGAACACCCTGATCAGGGGCCGGGACCCCAAACTACTTCATCACAACAAGTAGCGGAACACTGTCTTTATTATTGTAGCGACTCAACTACTATGTACATGCTATATTATTCTTCTCTTACTTGTCCACTAGGTTAAATTATGAAAGGTGGGATCCTTAAATAGGGCCACGGATCCTCTTGGAGCCATTGAGAGTAATGCTTATCAATTAAGGTCAATAAAACATGGCAATGGGTTATCTATTGTCACTAGAGAGTTTGAATTCCACAAGGCTTGTCTCTAGATGTCCATGGCATGTCATAAGAGAATTTGAAAAAAATTTGGGTGATAGGATGGTGTACTAAGAATAGAGTGAATAAATACATTTTCTAACAATGGCATCATCGGTGCATACAAAAATGCTCTTGGATAAAAAGATTTGCAATAAATTCCAAAAGTCTATTAGCTACCTATCTCCACACTTAGAATTTTGCAATAATTCTGTAAGTGTATAGGTAGCTACCCATCTTCACACTTAGAATTGTGTATTGTCCTCAATGCATGCAATCAAACTCAAGTAAAATATATAAGAGAATAAAAAAAATTGAGAAAGGTAAATTGAGACTTCCCCTTTGAGATGATGATAACCGTGGTGGTTGAGAATGTGATCGTGTCTAATTTTGCTGGGATGTCTCTTGTTCATGCTCAATTCTGCGAAGGAAGAGAGAGCATCATAGTTCCAAGACAGATCAAGAGAGTAACCACTACAGAAATGAACAATAAAGGACGAGATGAGCAGGGAGAACCCTTCATAGAAGTACACGAAATATAAAAGTCTGAAAATATAAAAAAAATATATGCATAAGTGTAGATGAAATGTCTCAATCGTCCGTGTGTGGCTGCTCATCGGATGCTGTTGCTGCTGGTGAAGTGAGTAATGGAGAATGGTCCATGCGTGCCCATGGTGGTGCCTTAACTGATCTACTAATTGCCATGACGGTGAATGCGCTAGTGAGTGTAATTATTTCATCCTCCCCTTCAACGTCTTCAATGAGTGGGTGTGGGCCTTCCATTCGAGGTGGTGTTGATGGTGAGGCAATCAGAAAATGTTGATGGGGAAATAGCAATGATACACTCACACGCAGGTTGTTCTGAGCCATGGAGTGGTCGTTCTTTTGAAAGTTAGCCTTCACCTACAAAAAGAATACTCAAGAGCATATTAATGCATTGAAAAAAATTGGGGAGATATAGGTACACAATTAAAAGCATAGGGGTCTTTATACGGCCATATGGTAGGTCGTATACCAATGGATTTTGCTTACTATGAATGTAGGGGAGTATATGGCCCAGTATATGGCCATATAAACCCCAGTATGGTGGCACCCGGGCAGTATACGGGCCAGTATATGGCCATATACAAGCCCGTATGAACCTAGAAATTTGAGTTTATGCAAAGGACCCTCTATACGAGCCAGTATACGGCCGTATAAACCCCCATGTTGTCTTCAAGGGTGTCTATACGGCCTGTATACAGCCGTATACATGCCCGTATAAACTTGGGTTATCTTGTGTAGCTAACTTTGGGTCATTCTTTGTTTCTACTGCTATTCGTAACAAAAATTCTCAATATGGCGCTCATGAAGATGTAACTAGAATAATGAGTCTATTGATGCGAATGCGGAGGATGAGACGTGTAATCAAGTTATTTCAGATAATTCTAATTATTTAAAACAGGGTACGAAATAAAACAAAAACTTCTCAAACTTGGGTTGCCTCCCAAGAAGCGCTTGTTTAACATCACTAGCATGACAGACCTCGAGTTACCTTACGGGGGCTCATAAATGTGTAGATGGTCACCTGTTCTTCCCTTAGTGCTTGTTTCATAGTATGGCTTGAGCCAATGTCCATTCACCTTGAAGGACTGCCTTCTGTCTGGGCGGATGTCCACTGCTCCATGAAAGTATACCTTGGTTATGGTGAAGGGGCCAGACCACCTGGATCGCAGCTTGCTCGGAAATAGTTTTAGCCTGGTGTTGAACGAGAGGATGCTGTCCCCTTCCCTGAACTGCTTTGGTTGCCTTAAAAGTTTATCGTGATAGTGCTTAATTCGCTCCTTATAAAGTCTGGAGTTTTCATAGGCTGAAGAACGCCACTCGTCAAGTTCATTTAATTGCAAATTCCTTTCAAGACTAGCGAGAGTTAGATCAAAGTTTAAAATCTTGATTGCCCAATATGCCCTATGTTCTAGTTCAACGGGAAGGTGGCAAGCCTTCCTATAGACAAGTCTATAGGGGGTGCTTCCAGTCGGCGTTTTGTAAGCGGTGCGGTAGGCCCAGAGTGCATCATCTAGTCTTTCAGCACAATCCTTCCTATTTTGTGCAACCGTCTTTTCCAAAAGTTTCTTCAGCTCCCGGTTGGAAACCTTCACTTGACCGCTTGTTTGAGGATGGTATAGGGTTGATGTCCGATGCACTACCCCATAACGCTTGAGAATTTTACTGAATTGTGTATTGCAAAATGGAGTTCCCCGGTCATTGATTATGGTTCTTGGTGTACCAAAACGAGAGAACAACTTCTTCAAGAACTTGACTACATTCCGAGCATCGTTGGTAGGTAAGGCTTGCTCTTCCACTGACTTAGAAACGTAATCCACTGCCACTAAGATGTACTTGTTCCCATGGTAGTTCGGGAAGGGCCCCATGAAATCTATACCCCCAACATCAAAAACTTCACATACTTGAGTTGCATTTTGTGGCATTTCATCGCGGCGTGAGATATTATATGTGCGTTGGTAGCTATCACATGACTGAGCATATAGTCTGGCATCCTGAAATATGGTGGGCCAGTAAAAACCAAAGTCAAGGACTTTTCTGGCGGTTTTATTCACACTATAGCGCCCACTTGCGAGTCCTGAATGACAGTCCTCTAGAATTCTCCACCCTTCTTTCCTCGGAATGCATCTCCTCACTACCTGGTCAGCACAAACTCGAAATGGGTGCGGATCACCACAAACATAATATTTCAACTCGACAAAAAATCCCCTTTTCTGTTGATAGTTGGGAGGACACCGTCCATGAGATAGTTGGCGAAGTCGACAAACCAAGGGGGTTCGTTTTCCCCATGCATGGCTTGTGGCTGATTGGGCACCTCTTGCAAACTATACAAGCACTCTTTTGGTAATTCTTTCCAAATCTCTCCCTTTTGTAGTGGATCTTTGTTTGGGTTTTCTAGTCGGGATAAATAATCCGCGGCTAAATTTTCTGCTCCTCTTTTGTCTCTAATTTCCAAGTCAAACTCTTGTAATAGGAAGACACACCTAATTAGCTTCGGCTTGGCATCTGGTTTAATTAGCAGATAGCGTAATGCAGAATGGTTGGTATAGACCACGACCTTCAAGAGAACCAAGTAGGGTCGGAATTTATCAAAGGCAAAGACTATGGCGAGCAGTTCTTTCTCGGTAGTAGTGTAGTTGGCTTGTGCTTCTATCAGACTTTTGCTAGCATAGTAGATAGGTTTGAAGTGTTTGTCTTTCCTCTGCCCCAAAACCGCTCCAACGGCATATCACTTGCATTGCACATGAGTTCAAAAGGGAGATCCCAATCCGGTGTGGTCATGATAAGTGCCTGCACAAGTTTCTTTTTCAAGAAGGTGAAAGCTTCCAAACACTCCTTGTTGAAATCAAACGGGGGCATCTTTCTCTAATAGCTTCGCTAACTGTTTGGAAATCTTAGAGAAGTCCTTTATGAATCTCCTGCAAAAGCCTGCGTGCCCAAGAAAACTCCTGATGGCCTTGACTGAGGTAGGTGGGGGTAGCTTCTCAATTTTGTCAATTTTGACTTTGTCAACCTCAATGCCCTTATTCTAAATTTTGTGTCCTTAAACAATTCCTTCTTGCACCTTGAAGTGACATTTTCCCCAACTTAGGACCAAATTGGTCTCTTCACATCTAGCTAGCACTTTTTCCAAATTTGCCAGGCAGTGGTCGAAAGAGTCCCCAAAGACTAAGAAATCATCCATAAATACCTCCATAGTATTCTCTACAAAGTCTTCGAAGATAGCTAGCATGCACCTCTGGAATGTAGCAGGGGCATTGTACAATCCAAAAGGTATGCGACGATAGGCAAAAGTGCCATACGGACAAGTGAAAGTGGTTTTTTCTTGGTCCTCGGGAGCAATGGGTATCTGAATGTAGCCCAAAAATCCATCTACGAAGCAGTAATAGGAGTGACCGACTAACCTCTCAAGTATTTGATCAATGAATGGTAATGGGAAGTGATCTTTTCTAGTAGCATCATTCAAACTTTGGAAATCGAGAATTAATTGAGAGAAAACTATAGCATGAGAAGGAGATACTTGGGCATGAGTCTCCTTTGGATTTAAATCTAAAGATACATAAAGAAATCTATGAGGATGATTGGAGATGTTTGTGCCAAGGGTTTCTAAATTATATCCAATCCCTCTCCCGAGGCGATTGGATAACTAATCTCTTAGGATTGTCTTAAGCTTAACGGCACCTATGTCTTGTATAAGTTGTGGGATTGAATCGTATTAAAGAGTCGCTCCCCTTCTAGTACCCAAATCCCTCAGTGTACTCACAACCCTCTCTAATAGAGTATGTTCCTAATACAAGGAGGCGCTAGCTCTAGCCTCATATCACACCCAAGTAGTCTCTCCAAGCATCCCGCAACGTAGAGAGATTACAATCAATACAAAATATCCAATAGACATTCAAGCATAGATCCAATCAATCAAATCATAGAAATCAATATGACATTAATGTATTATCTAAAGGTTTCTCATACCCAAGTATCTATAAGATTAGTTCCCCATAGATGGAGAACTCCAATACAAAACAACAAGAATATAATCAAAACTTGATATAATAGATGATACCGTTGACAGCTTTGCATGTTCTATCTCCTTCTCTATCTCCTTACTTCTCTCTCTCTCCAAGAGAAGACCCCCAATCCCTAATCTCTAAGATAATCTCCTCCAAAGCCAACCTCCCCCTCCTAAACCCTAAATCCTTCTATTTATACCTCAGCTTAGGGTTTTAGGAGTAAAAATTACACTCATACCCATGCGTGTGTCAGCAATAAAAAGGGAGGGTTACGACATATTGGCCCGTGTACAGCCGTATACTAGCCCGTATGAAGATCAGTGCCTTGTATATAGCCGTATGACAACCAGTATACAGCGCAGGTGTGAGTATTCGGCCTAGTATACAGCCGTATAACACCTAGTATGCATTCATATTGGGTGTATGACATCCAGGAGGGTTGATATGTAGGCCGTCCACTCTTGCCAGTAGCATACGGTCGTATGCCTTCCTGTTTACTCCAAAATAGCATTGGATCGACCTCTTTTTCACCTCGAAATGCTTCCCTTCTCTCGGAGTGGCTTCTATATGCCTTGTTTAACAAATATGAAGCTTTTTAAGTACCGGAGGGCTATAATTCATCAAAATGGCATGCAATATGTTACAGAAATATTTGGTGAAACACGTGTCGCCTTCCTAAATGGCCACCTGTCATACACAGGGCTACATTTAAACAGCCCGCAGGGACGGTCAGTCACCACCAAGTTCATTAGTATCAATTCCATCCGGCAAATAAAGAGGGCTTACCTCTACAAAAAGTCCGTCGGAATTATATACGAAGCAAGATGGTGATAACCATCTGGACAAGAGCGTATCCAACGCCTCTCTGATAAGTAGATCTTATCCACTTACATCTACAGTAGGTAGATATTTTCTACTTACACACGAGGTACCTACACGGTAGGTAGATATTTTCACCTACCTACGTAGCACCTACATAGTAAGCAGATATTTTCTTACCGCCTTAGAAGATATTTTCTCATTCACCGCCTTACTCCACCGCTTTTCCTAAACAACCTTTAAATAGCAATAAAAGAAGAGCAACAATGGAGAAAAAGGGGATCGGAAAATTCACCACAAAAAGAGCTAACTCATGTCTAAAACTGCCTTCTTACAAATTTTCTGACTTAAGCATCGGAGCTGAATCTGGGCAGAAAGGCCCAATTTCGATCACTTTTTTCTCCCTTTTATAGGTTCATCCCAAAGGAAAGCTAAGGTAATTCCGAGCGGATTTTCATAGGATAATTCCGAACGGATCTCCAAAGCATTCTCCGTGTTCCTCATTCAGAAGCTGAAGTAATCGTCCACACCAACTATAAATTTCAACTGTTTGTTGAAGGCTGAGACCAGATCACGAGGCCACAGTAGCCAAAGCGTGAGGTGGACCAGTTTTTGGCATCAACAGTTTGGCGCCGTCCGTGGTGATTCTTACAAAAAGCCAAATGATTACTACCAGAAGGTCAAAACGGATCCAAGAACAAGGAGCACCAAGTAACCCTGAAGAACCTGGTGAAGTCCTAGGACATGAGGAGATTCCTTTGAATAATCCACCTATCTTACCTCCATCGGAAAATTCTCCCACCCCACCCCAAGAACCCATCCCGAAATTTTACCTCAACATGCAACAGCAGTTGGAACAGTTAACTCAAGCTGTTCATGCTTTAACTCATCCACCAGTTCCTCTCCCACAAATTCCACCAAGTGTGCCAACAATCCCACTAGCCAATTCCGAAAGCAGAGGGAGGACAAGGACTCGCACTCATGGAGACAGAAGAGAGAGAATCGCCTTCTCTGCTAGCTCGGAACCCCCCTGCGTTCGACGTCGAGAACAAGCTGCCACAAGAACTGAACAGCATACAAGAGCGGAACGGACAAGGACCGAACGGAATAGCCCATATGTTCCAACGGTCGATAGAAGAACACAGCGATAGGATCCTTCGCGGGGAAACAAGAAATCCGAACGGCACGTTCTCAGCATGTGTTCACCTTTTATCAAGGAAATATTGGAGGAGCAAGTTCCTGATAATTTCAGACCCCCTGCTATGATTGCATATGAAGGCAGAACCGATCCGTCTCGTCACCTGAAGTCTTTCCGATCGAAGATGCTTCTCACAGGAATTACCGACGCTTATATGTGCCGAGCTTTTCCCGCCACCTTAGAGGGAAAAGCGCAAGACTGGTTTGTCGATCTTCTATCTAACATAGTTCCTTCTTTTCAAATACTAGCAGATCGCTTTCTAGCTTACTTTGCTAATTACTCAAAACAAAAGAAAACCCCATCTACCCTTACAAGGCGTTAAGCGACAAAGGGAAAGCGTTCGAGCCTATTTAAATGGTTACATAGACGAGACAACTAACGTTGCAGACCTCCTTCGGCGAATGGCTGTGACCTTTTTAATGGAAGGACTGCTAGAATCCCCTTTTCGTTTTTCCCTCACCCTAGAGATCCACCAAAGACCATCCCCGCCCTTATGATCTATGCCCGTAAGGGTGAAAATAGAGGTCTGGAAGCCTCAACACGCCCTCAACGGCATGTACTACAGCCCAGAGAACCTTCAAAGGAAAGTAAAATTGTCAGATACGACCACCATACCCCACTAAATCAAACTAGAAGCCATATCCTTATGCAAATCAAAGAGCAAAAGCTCCTGACATGGCCAGAGCCTGCAAAAAATCCCGAACGGCAAAAAAACAGTAAGAGATATTGTCAGTTTCATCAATCTAAAGGACACGATACGGAGAAATGTACCCATTTGATGAACGCTATAGAAGATGTCCTTCGAAGAGGGCAACTGGAGCAATACATGAACCTTGAGATTCAAGAGGAACCTGAGATTCCACAACCTGAAGAAGAAAAAGGAGAAATGGTGGGGTTCATTAGTGGTGGACCCGGTTGTGGTGGTGTAAGTTCCGCCTCTCGAAAAAGTTATGCCCGAATGGTAGGAGTTGCACAGGAAACAGAAACACCTCAAAGGAGGTCTCGACCTATGACTCCCATCATCTTTTATGATAACGATGTCAGCAGGGTTCGCCACCCCCATGATGACGCTCTAGTCATTGCCATCATGGTTTCCAGCTTCCAAATGAAGAGAGTTCTGATAGACAGTGGAAGTTCAGTTGACATTCTCTTTTGGAGTGCTTTCGAAAGAATGAGGTTTGATGCGGATAACTTGCTCCCCGTAAGATCATCCTTAGTAGGATTTTCCGGAGGAGTTATACAGCCAGAAGGAATGATCTCCTTACCGGTTATGGTAGGAAAATCGCCAAGATCATCAACAGTGACAACAAACTTTCTAGTTGTACGCTGTGCTTCACGCTACAACGTTATTCTGGGTAGGCCAACCCTCAACGCCTTGAAAGCCGTAATTTCTACCTACCATCTTCTCCTAAAATTTCCAACTGAAAGTGGCAGCGGACAAGTAAGAGGAGACCAACCTTTAGCACGACAGTGCTATGTTGCAACCCTTAAAGGAAAAGTCATAAACAGGGGCAAAACAAAGATTTTAGAAGCCATGCTGGTCAATAGAATAGCCGAGCAAGAAGATTAGGAATTCCGACCAATACCAGTTGAAGAATTGCTTACAGTTCCTCTAGATACAACCAGGATGGAATGTACGGTGCGAATTGGTGCGGATTTGACAAAAGTACAGCAAGAAAATCTCATGGTGGTACTAAGGACAAATTTCGACCTTTTCGCCTGGTCATCAGAAGATATGCCAGGTGTCAAACGCAACGTCATCGAACACCGCCTCAACATAGATCAATCATTCAAGCCTATCAAACAGAAAAGGAGAAATTACGCACTGTGAAAAGATGTAAGGCCGCAGAGGAAGAAGTATCAACCCTCTTGAAGGCTGGATTTATCCGAGAGGCGAACTATCCAGACTGGCTAGCTAATGTGGTTCTGGTAAAAAAGCCGTCCGGAAAATGGAGAATGTGCGTAGATTTTACGGACCTAAACAAAGCTTGCCCAAAAGATTCGTTCCCCCTACCGTCCATCGATGGTTTAGTTGATTCTACGACGGGGCATGAGATGTTGAGTTTCTTAGACGCCTTCTCAGGCTACAATCAAATCCGAATGGCCGAGAAAGACGAAGAAAAAACATCCTTCATTACAAGCACTGGGACTTATTGCTATAAGGTAATGCCGTTCGGATTAAAGAATGCAGGGGCCACCTTCCAGAGACTTATAAATACAGTCTTCAAAGGGCAAATCGGCAGAAATGTTGAAGCTTACGTGGATGATATTTTGGTAAAAAGCCAAAAAGCCAACGAACATCTACCAGATTTACAAGAGGCATTTCTATCCCTTCGGACTTACCACATGCGCTTAAATCCGATAAGTGTTCTTTCGGTGTCCGCTCAGGGAGATTTCTGGGGTTTATATTGACATAGAGAGGAATAGAGGCAAACCCGGAAAAAATCAAAGCCATTCTTGATATGGGGTCACCCAAAACTCTTCAAGAAATACAGCGGCTTAACGGACGCCTAGCGGCTCTGGGAAGGTTCATTTCTAAAGCCGGCGAGAAGAACCTCCCACTTTTTCAAGCCTTACGAAAAGCGCCAAAAATGGAGTGGACAGAAGAATGTGAGAAAGCCTTTCAAGGACTTAAAGATTATCTCCGATCGCCTCAGCTGCTAGCTAAGCCGCAAGTAGGGGAAGAGCTCTACATCTACCTGGCCGCTGCTCCTCGAGCGGTCAGCGCCGTTCTTTTAAGAGAAGACAAGGGAGTTCAGAAACCAGTTTATTACACAAGTAAGATCCTTAACGACGCGGAGTCGAGGTATCTGCCACTTGAAAAGTTGGCTTTCGCCCTCATCACATCTACACGAAGATTGAGGCCCTATTTGCAAGCTCACAAAGTCACTGTGCTAACTGACCAACCACTAAGACAAGTTCTCCATAGACCTGAAAATTCCAGACGTCTAGCCAAGTGGGTAATAGAATTGGGTGAGTTCGATCTCACTTATAAACCTCGAACGGCCATCAAGGCTCAAGTGCTAGCAGACTTTATAGCAGAGTTAACCATGCCCACAAGTGGAGATGAGATCCCATCAGCAAATCCAGAAGAAAACCCTAGCCTCCCATGGCTCCTATATGTCGATGGATCAGTGACGGAAGAAAAGTCAGGGGCCGGTTTCGTCCTTTATTCTCCCTCTAAGTGGAAGATTGCAACGGTACTCAAGTTCTAATTCCGAGCAACGAATAATGAAGCCAAATACGAAGCCCTAATCGCAGGACTGCACTTGGCCAGGGGACTCGGAATTCAGCATTTGCATGTATATTCCGACTCACAGTTGGTCGTAAACCACACCTTGGTTAGTTTCGAAGTAAAAGAGGAAAACATGGTCAAATACCAAGCTGTGGTAAAGAAAATAGTTTCATACTTCGTTTATGGTGCGTTAATTCCGCAAGTGTATGGGTCGAACCAAGTAGTAGAGTGGACTATGGAAAAGTCGAGTATCGAATCCTTACGGAGATAGAAAATACTAGTAGTAGCTATTTTTCTATTATCTAGTCAATCAAATTAGGTGATGATACTAAATCTAATTCTAAAACTAATGATGGAAGTTAACAAGTATAATTGATCTTGAAGATCTTCAATTGATGAAGGGGATACTTGGGCGATTGAATCCCCATTGGATTTCCTTAGATGTGGATAATGCTCTCTATGTTGAGTCTTGGTGAACCATTGGCCAAGGGTTCCTAATATGATTTCATCCCCTCGCTCGAGGGTGATTACTCAACCTAGTACCCTCACTAGTTAAGTTCTAGGGAACCTATCTCTTGGAAGGACTAAGGGAATAGGACATCTAAAGGAGTTGCTCGCCTTAGTACCCGGGCTCCCGGTGTACTCCTAGCCCTCTCTATTGAAGTTTGTCTACACACGGGGAGTGCGCTCGCTTCTTCCCCCACATGGACTAGAGAAACCTCTCCGGGCTCTCGCGACGTAGAGAGATTAATACTTTCACCATACAATACATTCAATAGACCACAATGCATTCAACCAAGCAATCAACATAGAAGAGACAATATCAATTGACCATAATCCAAAGGTTCATCAACACCCAAGTATCAAGGGTTTAGCTCTCCATCAATGGAGAGTAACAACCAATGTCAAAAGAGAAATCAAACATAGGATTCATGAGACATAAACCCCTTGATGATGACAGTTGGTGGATCTCTTCTTTCTCTCGAGCCCCTTCTTCTTCTTCTTCAGCCCTCTTGATACTTTTCCTCTTCAATCCCCTCCAAGATGCCCCAAAACCCTCATTAACATTTCTATTTATACCCCCCTCCAGGGTTTTGGGTGTATTTCCCGACTTTACCCTCGATTCGGCCGAAATCGCAGCTGCAGTTTTACGATATACGACCCAGTATGTGTTACATACGACCCCGTATGGCCCGTATACGGACTCCCATACGGGCTATCATACGGGGTCGTATACTTCTCAGGTCCTCGTGTACGGGGTTCCTTCAGTCCGTTCATGTGTCCGTATAAATCTCCAGGTCCATACGGGTCCGTATGGGACTCCGTATGGACTGTCTTTCAGCTCAGCTTCGCTTACTTTGACCCGCATTCTCTTGAAAACGCTTCCTTTCTCTTGAGATTGCTGTTTTCTGCCCTGTTTGCAAAAACAAAGCCTTTTTGAGAACCGGCGGGCCAACATTCCTCCAAAACATAAAGTAATATGCATGAATTCCATATATAAATGATGCTCATTTGAACACTTATCACATATCTCCACACTTAAGGATTTGCTTGTCCTCAAGAAAAGAAAAGAAATCAACAAATAAGATAAGTGTTCAACCTTAGGCTCCACAACTATAAATGAATTCTAGTCCAGTAGCACCACCTCATTGTATTTTCCTATCTCCACACCAGGGCTTAGATTGATCCTGTAACTCTTCCGATAAAATCCTAGACAAAGCTTGTTCACTCCACCTGCCATGTTCTGAAATCTTAATAAGGCAAGCATGCTCTCAGTGGACTCTAGAAGGTTCTTGGGGCCCTAAGATCAAAGGAGTTGTTCCCCTTTTGAATGAACGGTGGACAAACACAACAGTATTTTTTTTTTTTTTTTGAATATTCGGGTAGGGCATCTTTATTAGATCCGACTTTCCCATACTGAAGATCAGGGTAGAGTGTAGCCCCCCCCCCCCCCTTTTTGTAGAGGAATCATGCTGATTAGGCACCCGAATCCTTAGCTACTTAAGTGGTTACAACTCTACCCGTGGATGTTCATGCTAAATGGTGATTTTTCGAAATGAAGAACACTCTGGTTAGGAGCCGGGACTCCAAACTAGTTCGTCACCAAAAGTAGCGGAACACTGTCTTTATTAACTAAGTTGATGTGCTAAACTACTTTGTTTCCATTGTACTTGTCCACTACGTGTGTTATGAGGAATTAACAAATTCCAACTAGTGCCACGGAATTTTTTGGAGCCACTGAGAAACAATGCTTAGCTAGTCAAGTCAAAAGAACATGGCAATGGGTTAGCTATTGTTTTTCATAACCATAATTGTCACAAGGATGGTTTCTACATGCCCATGGTGTATCAATTGGGAGCATTTCAATTCACAAATGGTGTGCTTAGAGAAGAAATTCATGTCCAATTTATCTATCGCCAAGGTTGTCACGCATATTGAACATAATTATCACAAAAATATCTACAATAAATGATCATGATAGCTACCTATCTCCACACTTAAAGTTTTGCCATAACCCTAAAAGGAGCTAGGTAGCCACCCACCCACACTCTAGAAATTTGCATTGTCCTCAATGCACGAAAATTAAATTCAGCGCAAGAAATTAGTGGAGGAAGGTGAACGAAACTCCCCTAAATAGTCGCCGAGAGTTGTTTGTGGAAGCGAAGGATTGCTTGATTATCGGGGGTAGTGGAGCCCATGTTGACTCTGCGAACAGAGAGAGAAGAATCAAACCCAATAACATGGAAAATAAGAAAATCCACATAGCGAAAATAATACATAGGGTAGCAGGGCGATGCCCTTGCTCAATGTCTCATGATGTGCAAAGGTAAATAAAATAACAAATGCAAGTAGCAAAGTTCTAGATAAAGAGAAATAAAATAGAAAAGTAGTGAGTCAAGTGTCCGTCTTTGGCTCAAATTAGATGCTGTAGTCTTTGGAGGTGGAGGAGGTGCAAATGCTGTGTGTCCACGAATAAAGAGTGAGAGCTCAGAAAACTGCTCCCCGAGCCGTCGCTGCTCCGCTAAAATCATGTCCTGGACAGCTCTCATCTCGGTCATCTGCTCCTCCAACCTCGTGTAACGGCTCCTGGGCGCCGAAGGTCCACCGGGTGCTGGGGGCAGCTGTGCTGAAGGGTCGGCCGCATCGGAATCATTGGAGTCGGATCCCTCCTCCTCCGAACTATCTGAAGCGTGGCCAACCAAGGTATAGCGTCCGCCGGCTCGCCGCATAAGTCCAATCTGTGCGAGGAGTGTCATATCCAGTGGAGATACTAACTGCAGGTGCTGCTCCCCCTCCAACTCGGCCTCGAGACCCATACCCATGATAAGCCGTGTGATGTAGGGTCCGGCATGGATATCGGTGAGTCGGGTGTTCTGCCCCTGATGCGCCAAGTAGTTTGCGAGCACGTACCCCAAGTGGATCGGAACTCGCTCAATGAAATTTTGTAGAAATAGGCGATCAGTGACTATGACGACTCTGCAATTGTCACTGCGGGCTACAATGGTGCGGCTGATGAGGGCATGTAGGTAGCGGTGCACCGGGTCTGTCATGAAGGACGCCTTGTGACTGTCATGGCCCCCGCACAACTGGATCCAGAAGCTCGCCGACGAAATGGTGGGCTCGGGGAAGGCCGTGAGTAGCTCGGCGTACACTCGTGTGAAGGTGTAATCACGATCACACAGCCCCATGTATAGCGCGAATTGAGTGTAGCTCATCGCCCTCTGCCGCCCGAAAAGCTAGAAGGTAATGGCGGTGCGGCTCTGCTCCCCCACCGCACTCCTGTCGGCCTCGAAAGAGCTCAGCACCTCTAATGTCGGGCGGCGGAACACCTCATGGCTAAGAGAGAAGATCCTGTCCGAGCCGCCGAAGGATATCATCTCTCGGACTCGGTCGGCGATGTTAAGCTGGATGAGGGTGTCCCAATCGATGACGCGGGTCCGACCGAAGCGGCGAGAGGAGAGACGGACATGTCGAAGGCTGTGGACCTCGCCAGGGAAGTGTGTCTCGGTGGATGATGACCCGACCCGCGTCCGGCGCTTCTTCGATGCTGTAATTTTCCTTGGCATATCTGGAACTAAACAAGGAACGTCAGTGCCGATGAAGCGCCAAAATTTTCAAATAAATGCCCTAAATTGCCCCTATACAGGGTTCCATACAGACTGACCGAAGTCCGTATACGGGGACAGCCCCCTATACGAGTCCGTATGGGACTCCGTATGGGAGTCCGTATGGACTCGGCTGCGAGCTTGCCGGCGGCCGCGACGAATCTTGGCCCCATTTCTACATCATCTTGCACCCAAAACACTTCTAAAACATACAACATCCATCCAATACAAGTTCTATTGCCCAATGGCATAAGAATACAACTCATTCATGTCATTCATACAAAAAATCGATTTCAAACAACCAAATCGGTTTCTAAATCATGTCGACAAAGCATACAATTGAGATCTTCAGCGCTTAGCACATACCTAGGGACGATCAAGCCCTCAATTTGAGGAAGAATAGGCGCCACGTCACAAAGAGAGAGTGTGGGGTCGTTAGGGCACTAGAGGGAGAACGTGGTAAAGAAAAAGGGATGAAGGGGGCGTTTGAAAGCGCCCCTTACTCGTGCCTCTATACGACCCTATAGTCCTCCTATACGGAGTCCATACGGGGTCGTATGTAACCCTGTCTATACATACGGACTGCTATCAGTCCGTATGAGACCCCGTATACACCTGAGCAGAGGCTTTTACAGCCCTCCCAGGGTCCATTCATGTTGTTCTCTTTGCGCGACCTGATAGTAAGCAAGACATTACCTCTAGTTGACAACATCCAGCATAAGAATGGAGAGAATTGGACAAAAACACCACTTCGACTTATTTCAAGCATCACTGGCTGATCGAGAGAAGCAAAAATTGCCAAAAACTAGGAAAAAAAGTTCTAAAACTTGGGCTGCCTCCCAAGAAGCGCTTGTTTAACGTCACTAGCTTGACGTACCTTCAATTTACCTTATGGAGGCTGAAATACCTTGAAGCTCCCATCAGTCTTTCCCTTGAAGCATTCATCATAGTATGGCTTTAGGCGATGGCCGTTTACCTTAAATGGTCTTCTATCCGGGTGGAGGATCTCCACTGCCCCTTGAGGGAATACATTTAGCACTTCAAAAGGTCCAGACCACCTTGATCGCAGCTTCCCCGGGAATAATTTGAGTCTCGAATTGAATAGTAACACTTTATCTCCCTTGGTGAACTGTTTCTGGTGCCTCAATCTCTGATCATGTCGTCCCCTAACTTGCTCCTTATATAGCCTTGAATTCTCGTATGCCGATAGACGCCACTCTTCGAGCTCATTTAACTGAGATTTCCTTTTCTCGCCGACTAGTGTTGTGTCGAAATTGAGGAATTTCATCGCCCAATAGGCTTTATGTTCGAGCTCAACCGGCAGGTGGCACGATTTGCCGTAGACTAGCCGGTAGGGGGTACTGCCTATTGGCGCTTTGTAGGCGGTGCGGTAGGCCCATAATGCTTCATCCAGTTTATCGGCCCAATCCTTCCTACATGCTTGGAAACTGTTCGCTCAAGTATCTTCTTCAACTCGCGGTTTGGCACTTCCACTTGGCCACTCGTTTGAGGATGATAGGGTGTAGAAGTGCGATGTACAACACCGTACCTCTTAAGTATCTTAGCGAACTGAGTATTGCAGAAGTGTGTTCCGTGGTCACTTATAATGGCTCTAGGTGTCCCAAACCGGCAAACAATCTTTTTAGGAATTTCACCACCCCCCTGGCGTCATTAGTGGGCATGGCTTGGGCTTCTACCCATTTAGAAACGTAGTCGACAGCTATGAGAATGAACCTATTGCCCCGAGAATTCGGGAATGGCCCCATAAAATCTATTCCCCACACATCAAATACGTCACATATTTGCATTGAACTTTGTGGAATCTCATCTCGGTGTGATATATTCCCGGATCGCGGACACCTGTCGCAGGATTAGGAGTACTTCAGCGCATCTTGGAAGAGCGTCGGCCAGTAAAAACCTGCATCGAGGACCTTCCGAGCGGATTTATTTGCTCCGTAGTGCCCCCCCGTGGGCCCTGCGTGACAATGCTCTAGAATTTGCAATCCTTCTTCCCTTGAGACGCATCTTCTTACCACTTGGTCTGCACAAACTTGGAACAGGTATGGATCATCCCATGTATAATACTTCAGCTCCGCAAAGAACTTCTTTTTCCTTGAATAATCGTAAGAAGAGGGAGGATTCCAGCCACTAGGTAATTGGCAATGTCGGCAAACCAAGGGTTTCCTCCCTCTTCATCAGCATGACTTAACTCCGCCCTGCTTACTTGGAGACTGCATAGGTGCTCGTCGGGGAAGTTGTCATTGATTTCCTCTTCGTCCAAACTCTCCCTTTCAGGATTCTCCAACCGTGACAGATGGTCGGCTGCTAAGTTTTCGGCACCCTTCTTGTCTTTGATCTCCAGGTCGAACTCTTGAAGGAGGAGTACCCAGTGGATCAGCCTCGGTTTGGCATCCGGCTTAGCTAATAGGTAGCGTAGCGCCGAATGATCAGTGTAGACCACTACTTTAGAGAGTATCAAGTAAGGATGGAATTGGGCATCTGTCAGGGTCTTACTGGCGTAATGATTTGGTTGAAAGTGTTTGTTTTTCCGCTGCCCCAAAATGGCACCTACAGCATAATCACTTGCATCACACATGAGTTCGAAAGGTAGCCCCCAATCCGGAACTGTCATGATTGGAGCTTGAACAAGTCTGTCCTTCAAGGTATTAAAAGCCTCTAAGCAATCTTTGTCAAACTCAAACTGGGCGTCCTTCCAACAACTTGGTGAGAGGTTTAGCTACTTTGGAAAAATCCTTAATGAATCGCCTATAGAACCCGGCGTGTCCCAAGAAACTCCGGATAGCTTTCACCGAATTTGGTGGTGGTAGTTTCCCAATGGTATCAACTTTTGCTTTGTCTACCTCAATCCCCTTGTTCGAGATTTTATGCCCCAGTACAATTCCATCTTGAACCATGAAGTGACATTTCTCCCAACTCAGGACTAAATTGGTTTCTTCACATCTTCCCAACACTTTGTCTAGGTTCTCGAGGCATTGATCAAATGAGTCTCCAAAAACTGAAAAATCATCCATAAATACCTCCATGATGTCTTCAACAAAATCTTCGAAGATGGCTAACATGCACCTTTGGAACGTGGCTAGGGCATTGCAAAGCCCAAACGGCATTCGCATATAGGCGAACGTACCATATGGGCAAGTGAATGTAGTCTTTTCTTGATCCTCCGGGGCGATTGGAATTTGAAAATACCCTGAAAAACCATCCAAAAAGCAATAGTGTGAGTGTCCGGCCAGCCTTTCCAACATTTGATCGATGAATGGAAGTGGGAAGTGATCTTTCCTTGTTGCGTCATTCAATTTCCTGTAATCGATGCATACCCTCCATCCGGTGACGGTCCTTGTTGGAATCAATTCATTCTTTTCGTTCGTTACCACGGTCATTCCTCCTTTCTTTGGGACCACCTGTACAGGGCTGACCCATGCACTATCGGAGATAGGATAGATGATCCCTGCATCTAGGAGTTTGATGACCTCTGCTTTTACAACCTCTTGCATATTCAGATTCAGTCTCCTTTGGTGCTGCACTGATGGTCGGTGATTTTCTTCCATCAAGATCTTGTGGGTGCAAAAGGAAGGGTTAATGCCCTTGATGTCTGAAACTCTCCATGCAATAGCTTTCTTATGCTTCTTGAGCACCTGTAACAATTTCCCTTTTTGTGAACTTGTTAATCCTGAAGCGATAATAACCGGTAGCTGTGAGTTCTCATCCAGGAATGCGTATTTCAGGGGGTCGGGGAGTGCTTTTAACTCCAGCTTCGGGGGTTCTTCTGCTGAAGGGTTCAGTTTAAGCACGCTCTCAGCTGGTCCCTCATCTTCCTCCCCTGCCTGAAAAACTTGATATCCTCCCCACGGTTGACCTCCAATCAATGCCCATGGACTTGATGAAATAGTCCCTTCCTCATACGCATTGGTGTCAAATTGCACAGAGCCAACTTCAGCTTGGTGATCGGGATAGTGGTATTGTGCTTCACCGCAAGCACTTTTTGGAGATGCTTCCCATGACAGGTGAGTGTACTCTTCCTCCCCGAAAATCAATTCTTGTCATGAAGGTCTCGACTGATTTTCTAGCCTGTCCTTAATCCACTGCTCGAGAAGGTCCAGTTGGCGCAACATTATGCTCTTAAGATTCGCCATGTGATCCCTCGCACCAAAAATTGTGAAATGAGTTAGTGTTCGAGGGTCTAAACTATTATTAAGGCAAAATAAAAAAAATTGAAAGTAAACGACTAGATTAATAAACTCCTAGTTTTCCTAGTAGTCCTAAATCTCCCCGGCAACGGCGCCAAAAACTTGGTGTGTTAATTCCATAAGTGTATGCAGATTGAACCAAGTAGTAGAGTGGACTATGGAAAAGTCGAGTATCGAATCCTCAGGGAGATAGAAAATACTAGTAGTAGCTATTTGTCTATTATCTAGTCAATCAAATTGGGTTGATGATACTAAATCTAATTCTAAAACTAATGATGCAAGTTAACAAGTATAATTGATCTTGAAGATGTTCAATCGATGAAGCGGATACTTGGGAGATTGAATCCCCTTTGGATTTCCTTAGATGTGGATAATGCTCTCTATGTTGAGTCTTGGTGAACCATTGGCCAAGGGTTCCTAATATGATTTCATCCCCTCGCTCGAGGGTGATTACTCAACCTAGTACCCTCACTAGTTAAGTTCCAGGGAACCTATCTCTTGGAAGGACTAAGGGAATAGGACGTCTAAAGGAGTTGCTCGCCTTAGTACCCGGGCTCCCGGTGTACTCCTAGCCCTCTCTATTGAAGTTTGTCTACACACGGGGAGTGCGCTCGCTTCTTCCCCAACATGGACTAGAGAAACCTCTCCGGGCTCTCGCGATGTAGAGAGAATAATACTTTCACCATACAATACATTCAATAGAACACAATGCATTTAACCAAGCAATCAACATAGAAGAGACAATATCAATTGACCATAATCCAAAAGGTTCATCAACACCCAAGTATCAAGGGTTTAGCTCTCCATCAATGGAGAGTATCAACCAATGTCAAAAGAGAAATCAAACATAGGATTCATGAGACACAAACCCCTTGATGATGACCATTGGTGGATCTCTTCTTTCTCTCAAGCCCCTTCTTCTTCTTCTTCAGCCCTCTTGATACTTTTCCTCTTCAATCCCCTCCAAGATGCCCCAAAACCCTCATTAACATTTCTATTTATACCCCCCTCCAGGGTTTTGGGTGTATTTCCCGACTTTACCCTCGATTCGGCCGAAAATGCAGCTGCAGTTTTACGATATACGACCCAGTATGTGTTACATACGACCCCGTATGGCCCGTATACGGACTCCTATATGGGCAATCATACGGGGTCGTATACTTCTCAGGTCCTCGTGTACGGGGTTCCTTCAGTCCGTTCATGTGTCTGTATAAATCTCTAGGTCCATACCGGTCCGTATAGGACTCCGTATGGACTGTCTTTCAGCTCAGCTTTGCTTACTTTGACCCGCATTCTCTTGAAAACGCTTCCTTTCTCTTGAGATTGTTGTTTTCTGCCCTATTTGCAAAAACAAAGCCTTTTTGAGCACCGGCGGGCCAACATTCCTCCATAACATAAAGTAATATGCATGAATCCCATATATAAATGATGCTCATTTGAACACTTATCAGTTTACTTCCAGATTGAAAAAATCGGCCGAACACAAAATGAAGAAGCAGATGCCTTGTCTAAAAAGGCCACGACATCCAACGGAAATACAAAATCCTCTTTTAACCTACAGTACCTTCCCACAAAGACAAAGGCTCGAAGAGGAAGTACAAAATACAGCAGAAGAGACAAGTTGGATTGATCCCATTAGAAACTACCTGCAAGGCGGACCTTCACCATCCAACAAAACGGAAGCCAGACGGATTTCGTATAGATCTGCTCAATACACCATTATTGGCGAAAACCTATACAAAAGGTCCTATACACAACCCTTCTTACGATGCGTACATCCCAAAGAAGCCAACTATATTCTGCAAGAGATTCACGAGGGCATCGGAGAAGGTCATATAGGAGGCAAAGCCTTGAGTTACAAAGTCCTGCGACAAGGCTATTATTGGCCAACATTAACTCAAGATGCAGTGGCATTCGCCCGTAAATGTGATGCCTGCCAACGGCATTCCAAGATCCAAAGACGACCGCCTACGCTGCTTATACCAATTGTCGACCCTGCGACCATTTTGCTATCCGGGGTTGATCTTCTAGGGCCATTTCCTACTTCAACTCGACAGATGAAATTTCTAATAGTTGCTATAGACTACTTCACCAAATGGGTAGAAGTTGAGCCCTTGGCCAAGATCACGGAAAAAGCATGTCAAGGATTCTTATGGCGAACGGTTATCTGTCGATTCGGAATTTCAGTTGCCTTCATTTCTGATAATGGGCGACAATTTGATAACAAGGCTTTCAAAAGCTTTTGTTCCGAGCTCGGAATTGAATCCAGACTAACCAGAACGCATCCTCAAACCAATGGCGGGTAGAGGTGACAAACCGTACCTTGCTCCGTGACTCTGAAAACCGGGTGTCCAAAAATGGAACTAATTGGGTGGAAGAAATTCCGAGCGCCCTTTGGGCCTCTGAGGACAAGCTGCAAGAACTCCCACGGGGAAAGCCCATTTTCTCTTACATTATGGGCCGAAGCTGTCATTCCCGCATAAATAGGAATGCCTACCTTGCGAACACAACAGACTTTTTCATTAGAAGAAAATGAGAAAAATCTCCGAGCGGAACTTGATCTACTCGAAGAACGAAGAGAAACGGCGGAAATAAAGGCAGCTATCCATAGCCAAATAGTAAAAAGGTTCTACGACACAAGGGTGAAAAGAGTCTTCTTCCAAATCGGTGATCTGGTCCTGAGAGAAAATGAATTCCAAGGAAATAAAAGCCGAACGGGGAAGCTAACTCCTAACTGGGAAGTTCCTTACGTCATTCAGAGAATTGTCCGAGGAGGCACTTACTATCTAGTAAATATGGAAGGAAAAACGCTCAAACGCCCATTTCATGTTGAACACCTACGACGCTACTATCAGTAAAAACTGAACAAGTCTCTTAAATATCTCATGGAATAAAGGGTCAAGTCTTTTCCATTCCATACAAAAATGGGTGAAAATCCCATCCTACCAAGATGAGGTGAAAATCCCATCCTACCAAGATGAGGTGAAAATCCCATCCCTAGGAGATGAGTCGAAATTATCCTACAAGGATAAGCGACCTCTCATCTAGAAACAAGAGGCAAAAATCACGATGAAATATGAGGCAACAATCTCATTCACGAAGGCTAGGATCTTACTCGATAAATCAAAGTCCTATGACAAAACTAAAGAAGAGAAGAACCTGCTTCAAAGTTCTTAATGATTAAGGATAATCAATACTCAGAAATAAATCTTCATCAACATCAAGGTTTGTATTTCACTTCAGTTTGTATTGCAATTCATATAAATAGGAATTACATTCCAAAATGACTAAAGTATCTAGAAGAACAAAAAACCTAAACCTAAGAACTAGGGCCCTCGGAATGAGCCACCCATTTGGAGGAACTCGAGATGGAAATTCCGATGTGGCAGGAGCAGGAGCCTCTGCGGTCTCAATAATTTGTTGCTCTTTTAGCTCCGTGAATTTCTTCAAGACTCCAGCCAGCCCCATGGACAAAACTTCCATAGGAGGGATATGGCGGCCCACCTGCTGTACCACTGAATAAATGCGGGTGGCACCTTCTTTAGCTCTCGCCCTAAGCCGGGCAACCTCCTTCTCTAACTTATCCGCTCGCTCTACTAAATCCTTGACTTCTTGCGAGTCGGATTTAGGAGTTGTCAGTCGGGAAGCTAAGTCTTCTTTAAGTGTGTCGCGCTCCCCCTTTAGCTCTTCCAACTCTGCCTGAACAGCAGTAAGTTCAGCATTTTTCATCTTCAGATTCTACCGGGCTTCAGCTTGCCCATCTTGAGCAGATTTGAGTTCTTTCTCCAAACCGTTAAAATTGTCTTGTAGCTTTTTAAGATTCTCCTCAGTAGTAAGAAGAGAACCCTCAGAAATGGACAACTTGGCCGCCAAATCGTCCTTCTCCTTTCCCACGACAGCCAGTTGTTGAAGCTGCTCGACTTTTTCCCTCTCAAAAGCATGGATAATAGCGAGCTGCTCCTTCTCCTTTTTCTCTAAAGCCGCCACCTTAGAGTTTAGTTGGGCGATTTCCACCCTATCCGCTTCCATCTTTGCCAAGTCCTCTTGACAAAGATTGCCGACTTCGATCGCCCGATTAATGCGACCTACAAAATAAACAAATTATCGACGTTAATACCGAACTAGAAAGGACTAGAAAGTAAAATAAGAACAGCTCTTACCAACATGTCCGAACGGAATAGTTGGGAGGTGGTCTCTTCCCTTCCAGCCCTTCGAAGTTTGGAAGAGAACTGTTCGGGCCTCATGGCCGCCAAGACAGTTTTTACAGTAGCGGCGTCTCGGAAAGGGATGTCCTCAGAGGGCAACTCCTTCCCTTGAGTTGTCGATCCCCTCAAAACCGAGTCTACTACCCTCAGTTTATCCAGGAGAGCCGCTTCTCCTGCTTCCGCCTATATGAACTGAAGTTAAGTGAAACATACTCTTAAAAAAGGATATTATAAATATGTTCTCACCTCTACAAGAAGGATATCTTCCGGCCGACTAGAAGAAGGACCTTCTGAAATTGGCGACAAAGCCGGGCAGACTTTTTCTGGACGGACTTCCTCCTGAGGCGACGCCGCCTGTTCTCCCACAATTCCAGGACCCGATGCGTCCTCGGAATTCTTTCTCTTTGTCCTCCTCTCCTTCGAGGACCCTGCACAAGGGTCACTTTTAACCCCCTTCTTGGAAGAGTCAGTCTCTTTTCTCTTCCTTTTCTTTTTCTCCTCTTTGGAGGTATCAGCACCTTTGCTAGATGCCACTTCTTTCTTTTCAATGCAGCTAAGGGCGGATGAACTTCACCTTCGAAAGAAGCCAGGAGACCCTTAACGTAGCTCAAATCTTCGTTTTCCATCGGATTTTCTGCAAAATAAATTCCGAATAAGGTTAGACATCACAAGTCAAAATCAAACTAAATTTGGTACGCGAGCGAGTCCTACCAGTAGATACTATTAAACGACATTTAACGAGGTTTTCCTTGGTCAAAAACTTATCCATATAAACTTTGGATAACCCCGTCATTGACTTAAGAAGATTTCCCTCTTCTTTCGTCATCTCCTCACAAGTAATGTCCGCGCGGGGAACCTCCCACCTTGTTCGAATATCCCACTCAGATTAACATCTAACAAAGAAAAACTTACTCTTCCATCGCTTAATGGAAGAGGGAACTTTCCCTAGAAACTTTCTCCCAGAGCGAGCCGAGCATTAGACTCCAAACAAAGACTAAACAACAGGCGGAACCAACGGACAGTCGGATTTACCCCATAATTCTAAAAAACCATAACAAATCCGTTGAGAAGCCTCCAAGAGTTCGGAGTTAAATGCGAAGGACACAAACGGTATTCCTCTAGGATCGCCTTAGTAAAATCAGGAAAAGGAAGCCTAAGTCCGCCCAACAACGCATCCTGGTAAACAGCTATCTCCCCCTTCCTGGGAGCACTCGCTCTCTCCCCTGAACAAGGAACCCTAACCTCAAACAGAGAGATGTTTATCTCATATCTCTCCACTAGGTCATCTACATCCTTCTGCCCTAAAAGACTTATGAACGTATCCGACCCTCTACCCATTGCCCTAGAGGCAAGGTGAACCCGCGAACTCTGAACTGGAATGCCTCCAAGTTCGCACGGAATCGCAACAGAAACCGTAGGGTTGGACGGAGAAGGAATCAAGGACTCATGAGAAGAACTAGAGGAGGAAGATGCAGCACTAGCCATTACCTTAGGAAAAGAAAAAGGTAAGAAAAACGCAAAAAGCTAAAAACCAGGGCTCGCCGGAGAAAACGAAATCTGAAGAAGAAGACGCGATTCAACTTTCGAAACAGACTTTTTCTGCCTGTACTATTTCGCTTATATACAAAGGCAACGAATCCCTGGCCGTTAGATTTCAGGGTTGCATTCTTCTAAAACCGTTGAACCAAGGGTCCACAGATCTGGACCGTTCAGATATCTATTATCACTTTTCCTCAAACAAATCAAAATTCTGCCCACGTCAGCAATACCAAACGCCGCCTGACACATAGAGAACCGCGCCCATCATGATGTTGACAAACGCGCACGCCGCGCATATCGCGCCACTACCCCCCTTTTTAATGCTAAATAGTAAAAGAGACACGTGGCGTCTCAGGGAATAACAAGCATAGTGTAGAGCCCGCACCATAAGGGACAAAACGCACACATCCCAACATAGGATCACCAGTGATCATTTTCTCTTGAAGAAATCGAAAACTTTATGAGCAAATTAATAAACTTTATTCATTTACAACGGAGATAGTATTACAAAGCGCACAACCAAGCAACAGAGCAAATAAACATCTCCTCCACCGGAATTCCCTAGTTAACAATCCACAGATCCGTCTGAGGACCCACTCCGATAAGACTCGGAAGAGGCGCCTGAACTTCCACACCCGTCATTTGTCCTCATTATCACTAGGAAATCCCAAAGCGCCAGCGAAATAAGATAAGGACCCACTTCTACCAAGTAGAGTCGCTCCCAAACATTTCAACTTCAAAGCGCACATCCCCTGCGTAAGTAATAGCTAAAGTGATAATTAGAAGATCCCCTGCATCTATGTCATGATCAACATGGAAGGTTTCCCACCCTTCCTCAATGCTTACCTCACCCAATCCCCTATCAATAACCAGCATGGATGGCCATACACAGCCGTTCGGACTTACCAATTGGACAATCCTAGTCCGCAATTCCGATAAGTGTTCATGAAATGAACTTGGAACTCGTAGCGGCGAGAATCTTTGGGTGAAAGTAAAAACTTAAAAGGACAAACGCTGAGCCATTTTACCAAAACGCAAGGATGCTGGATGAAAACGTAATCCACGCTAGCCTCTTATACCGTAAAACTTGGTGACACTATAGACGAAAATTCCGGAGAAAAATCTACCTCGATTCAAGACAACGAAAAGACAACACAGTAAGTGTCGGTTACCTATTAAAACATATGTATCTAGAAAAAAACCCACACCCACATAGAACCGCCGGTAAAGGCCGGATACTTGTTCTCGAACAAAGCGAAAGTGCAAATTGTCTCACTCCTGCATTTCGATTTTTCGAACAAGTACATTCTGGGAGGGGGGGGGGGGTCTAGTGTTACGGAAATATTTGGTGAAACACGTGTCGCCTTCCTAAATGGCCACCTGTCATACACAGGGCTACATTTCGCTTGGCCACAGGACGGTCAGTCACCACCACGTTCGTTAGTATCAATTCCGTCCGGCAAATAAAGAGGGCTCACCCCTACAAAAAGTCCGTCGGAATTATACACGAAGCTTGAAGGTGATAACCATTTGGACAAGAGCGTATCCAACGCCTCTACAGTAAGTAGATCTTATCCACTTTCCTCTACAGTAGGTAGATATTTTCTACTTACACACGAGGTACCTACACGGTAGGTAGATATTTTCTACCTACCTACGTAGCACCTACATAGTAAGCAGATATTTTCTTACCGCCTTAGAAGATATTTTCTCATTCACCGCCTTACTCCACCGCCTTTCCTAAACCGCCTTTAAATGGCTATAAAAGAAGAGCGACAATGGAGAAATAGGGGGATCGGAAAAGTCACCACAAAAAGAGCTAACTCATGTCTAAAACTGCCTTTTTACAAATTTTCTGACTTAAGCATCGGAGCTGAATCCGGGCAAAAAGACCCAATTCCGACTACTGTTTTCTCCCTTTTATAGGTTCATCCCAAAGGAAAGCTAAGGTAATTCCGAGCGGACTTTCATAGGATAATTCCGAACGGATCTCCAAAGCATTCTCCGTGTTCCTCATTCAGAAGCTGAAGTAATCGTCCACACCAACTATAAATTTCAACTGTTTGTTGAAGGCTGAAACCAGATCACGAGGTCACAGTAGCCAAAGCGTGAAGTGGACCAGTTTTTGGCATCAACACAATATATATAGGAAAATGATATGAAAATATGCTCATTTGAACACTCATCATTGCCCCATTTATATCCCAATCACACCCATTTCACATTCTAAACCTTAAACATGTCTTTAATCAAAGTACTGCGACAAGGATTCGACATAGAAAAATAAATTTATCAAACATTCATTCATTCAATCCCTAAGGTGCTAAGCATGGAGAAGATGACTAAATCGACAAATCAAAACATTAGAGATCATACCTAAGGAAGAAGAAAGCCCAAAATCAAGCAAAGTATTAGCGCCGACGAGCAAGAGGTTCGAATCGACTTGGAGAGGGGTGGGGTCAGCTAGGTTTTTAAAAAGAAGTAGAGGGTTATAGCGCCCCAAATTAGGCCCTTGGCTGACCCCATACCATATATGAGCCGTATGAATCCCCATATAGCTTACTAGTGGGTTCATACAGCCATATGACACCCCGTATGGACCTGGATTTGGCTTATATAGCCAATCCAAGATGCCATTAAAATTTTCCTTGCGCTATGATGCGTTCTAACCACAATTGTACGGGTTGGATCAAGTAATAAAGTGGACTAGAAGTTGGGTTATCGATCCTCAGGGAGAAGGAAATACTAGTACTATCTATTTGTCTATTATCTAATCGATCCGAAATTGGGTGACTATCAATTAAATCTAAACCTAGAACTTAGAAATTAAAATTGCACAATCGCTTAGTACTTGGAGAAATTCAATCAAGAAAGGGATACTTGGGTGTTTGAATCCGCTTTGGATTTCATGATATTAATTAGTGTGATCTATGTCAATGCTTGATAATTCATTGGCCAAAGGTGCCTAATGTGCTTTCACTCTCTCCACCAGAGAAGAGTTACTAATCTAATATTCTCACCGATGATGTCTCGACCTAATTTGGGAAGATTAGGGGAATAAACAATATGAAAGAATCGTCCTCCTTAGTACCCGGGCTCCCGATGTACTCCTAATCCTCTCTATTGGAGAAAGTCTACACGTAGGGAGGCATTCGCATCTTCCCCCACATGGACGACAATAGTCTTTCCGAGCTCTCGCAACGTAGAGAGACTAATACCTCAATACAAATCATCCAATAGACCTAATGGAACCATACAAGAAATCAACATGGAAACACTAATTTAATTAAAATAGCATCCAAAGGTTCATCTACACCCAAGCATCAAGAAATTAGCCCTCCATCAATGGAGGGCTATCCACAATAATGAAGGAAGATGAAAACATGAATCTCAAATAAGAAAAACTCCCTATTGATGAAAGTAGGTGGATCCTTCGCTTGCTTTCAGCTTCCTTCTTGCCTTCTAGAGCTTCGAGGTGAGGAACCCCTCTGGTGCCCTCTCCTCAAAGTTGGGGAAGAAGATGATGATGAGGCTCCTCCTCTAGCTCTCTCTTTCTCTCCAAGGTCTTCTAATCAAGAAGCAAGCTCCCCAAAACCTAATTAGGCTTTCCCTTTTATAGTTGATACTAGGGTTTTCGGGTTCTTTTCCATTTCTGCCCCTGGGCGGATCAAATCGTCGCTGGAGACTTATGCCATACGGACTTCTATACGGACTCCCATACGGGTCCATATGACTTCACAAGTCGTGGTATACGGGGCTCTGTCAGTCCGTATGGGACCCCGTATGGACTCATACGAGGTCTCATACGAGGTTGGAGTGGAGGCCATCTCTGCCCAGGTTCATATGGGTCCGTATGGTACCCCATATGACCTGGTCTTCACTCTCTTTTGTCCTGTTTTGGCCGGAAATTTTCTCCAAATGCTTCCTTTTCTCCGAAGTCTCCATACTTTGCCCTGTTCACAAAAATAAACCCTTTTTTAAGTATCGGTGGGCTGAAACGCCTCTAAAACTCGTAATGAACATGCATAATACGATACGAAATATAGGTTAAATGAACACTTATCACATATCTCCACACTTAAAGGTTTGCTTGTTCTCAAGCAAAGAAAAGAAATCAATAAAAGAAGATAAGTGTTCGACCTCGTGTCCTAGAAATTTTGTGGGAATTTTATTCCAAGTACACCATCGTGATGTGTTCTCCTATATCTACACCAGGGTCTAGATCGATCCCGTGATATGTCGTTAGAGCTCTGAACCGAAGCTTGTTCACTCCACATGCCGTGTTCTAAAGTCTTAGCAAGACAAACATGCCCTCAGTGGACTCTAGAAGGTCCTTGAGGCCTTGAGATCAAAAGAGTTCCCCCCTTAGGTGGATGATGGACAAAGTCTCATAAACTTATAATCAAAACAAGCTTTATTCACACACATCGTTTCTCCTTTTTTTTTTAATTATTTTACACGGGTAGGGCATCCTTTAGATCCGACTTTCCCGTACTGAAGATCAAGGTAGAGTGTAGTCCCTCCCTTTTGCAGAGGATCCATGCTGATTAGGCACCCGAACCCTTAGCTGCTTAGGTAGTTACAACTTTACCCATGGGTGTTCATGCTAAGTAGTGACTTTTGAATTGAGGAACACTCTGATTAGGAGCCGGGACCCCAACCTACTTTGTCTCCAAAAGCATCGGAACACTGTCTTTATTAATTAACAGGTATTGTGCAAAGCTATGATACTTGTCCACTATGTATATTATGAGGGGTTTAACAAATTCGAACTAGTGCCACGAAATTTCTTGGAGCCATTGAAAACAATGTTTAGCTATTAATGTCAAAAGAACACGGCAATGGGTTATCTAATGTCCCTAGCAGTCATGATTTTCACAAGGATTGTCTCTAATGCCCATGGTGTTTCAATGGAAAAACTTCAGCATTCTAGCATATGATGGTGCACTAGGAATAAAAGCATGTCAAAGTGATTTCTCAACAAGGTCCTAATTACACATATCATGCATGCTATAAAGATTTTCAATGAATGTTAATAATGGCCACTTATCTCTACACATAAAGATTTGCAATAATTCTAAAGGAGATAAGTAGCCACCCATCCCCACGTTTAAAACTGACATTGTCCTCAATGTATCAAAATAATAAAGTGTGGAGAAACGTGAACTAAAACTGCGGATCGCCATCAGCTGGTCCTCAATCCGTGCTGAGCGGCTCCTGGGTGCATGCGGGTGCTGTCCGGCCTGCTCCTCGGGCGCCGAGTCCTCAGAGGTGGAGTCTGATGCCTCCTCGTCAGAACTATCGGATGGCTAGCCGATCAGGATGTGGAGCCCACCAATGCATCAGACAAGCCTCATCTGGACGAGTGTGGTCATGTCGGCCAAGGTGACCAATTTGTAAAAGGTGTTTCTCCCTACGGCTCGGCCTCAAGGCCCATGCCTCTGATGAGTCGGGTGATGTATGGCCCGACATGGATGTTTGTCGGCCTTGATGTTGCCCCGCGGCTCGGGCTACTGGGGTAGTCGGGCCGAAAGTGCATATCCGGGTGGATTGGCACTCTCGATCAAAGGCAGAGGAATAGGGCGCTCTGTGGCGAGGACCACCCACCGATTGTCGCTTCGACCAGCGATCGTCGCGGTGGCGAAGGCATGAATGTATCGTATGTCTTGGGTTGGCCATCAGGGACGCCTTGTTGTTGTTGTAGCGCTAGCCCAACTGGAGCCAATAACGAGCGGAGGAGATAGCGCTCGGGGAAGGAGGTGATCAGCGGTGCGTACTCCCCAGCTTATGCGTGTACTTTCGCGGTCATATGAACCCATGTAGAGAGAAGGCGTATTGTAGCTCATGCGTACTACCTCAGAAGAGCCGAAAGTGGCGGTGGTGTGCTTCTTCTCCCCTCTTTGCGCTCTGTCCTCCTCGAAAGTCTTTGAGGATCTCTAGGGTAGGTCCTCTGAAGACCTGCGTGGTTAATCGAGAGGATGCGGTCCCATCCGCCATAAGAGATCATCTCAGGATCACGGTACGATGCTTAAAACAGGGGGAAGCGAGCGCTGGTCGATCACTTTCGGGTGCGGTTGAACCGCAGGGAGGATAGGCGGCCGGTGGCAGTGCAGGAACACCTGCGTGAGTGAGCTGAGGTGCTCAGTAGGAGGAACTCCCCCCAGTGGTCTTCCTCTTCTTCGATGCTAGGATCTTCCTCTTCGGCATTTCTGCAAAAACATAAAAGGGGTTGTTAGTGCAATTTAAATATATGAATTCAAGCGAAAAATTGCACGAGAATGCTTAAATTAGCCCCCATACGGAGTCCTATATGGACTGTCAGAGGTCCGTATGGGGTGGCCTGTAAGCCTATACGGTGTCCCATACGGGTCCGTATGGAAGACTGTATGGGTATGGGGGTCCGTATGCACCTAGCCGCGGGCAAGCCGACGGCCAAGGCGGCATTTGGCCCTTGTTACATCAAATCTCGTGTCTACAACACCCCTAATACTCGATACATGTCGTCAATAGAGATTTCACCGTGAGAAACATGTAATCCAAGCAAAGATACGTTCTAAACATTAAAAGCATGATTATAATCCGTAAATCAAGATATAGCATCGTACCTATGGTGGATTGATGCCCAAATCCAAGAAAAGAGAGTCGGCGGAGCAAAAAGGGGTGGAAAATGGAGGGGGCGCCGCTAGGGTAGTAACGAAATAAAAGGTTGAGGTTTTTTATTTAAAACGCTTCATGTCGCGCCCTTCAGACAATTTCATACGGACCTACATACAGGTCCGTATGGTGTTCTGTATGGATCCACAGGCTCCCTCATACGGAGTATCATACGGGTCCGTATGGAACTCCGTATGAACCTGGAGAATGCCTTATACAGCCCCTCCCGGTTGTGTCCATTCTCCCTTTTGCTCAGCATAATCATGATAACAATTCTAGGGCTAATTTAAACATCCAGCAGCATGCAAAGAGTGTATACGAGATATTCGATCATTTATTTCAAACACTAATATTAGCTAATATAGACTAGAATTGAAAACAAACTGAAACTAAAAGAGAAAATTTTCAGCACTTGGGTTACCTCCCAAGAAGCGCTTGTTTAACGTCACTAGCTTGACGTACCTTCAACCTACCTTACGGAGGTTTAAATAACTTGAAGCCTTCATTGTCCTTTCTCATTGTCCTTTCCTTTGAAGAGTTTGCCAAGTAAATACCTCCCCAATTTGGTGTAGATAGAGCAAGTTTTCAGCTCCCAAGTTGGTTCTTCTGTGGTATCGAGTTCTTCTTTTCTTACCGGCCTCCATTCCTTCCTAAACTTCTTGTGCTTCTTCTTCTTTGGCCTCTTGACCTTGATTTCCTCAATTTCTTCCTCCACTTCCTCATGCGAGGAAGTTACCATCAAGAGATCTTCCACACAACTAGAGGTGATTAGATCGATGTCGTCCCCACTATAGGATGTATCGTCTTGGGCCATGGTGTGTCGCATTGCCTCGGGTATTTGGAAGACCACTTCTTGATTCCCCACTCTTAATGCAAGCTTCCCTTGGGCATGATCCTCAAGTGCTTGGTGCGATTAGGAAGGGGGCTCCCAAGGATGATGGGGCACATCCACATTGTCATCGACATCAAAAAGAACAAAATGGCTGGGAATACAAACTCATTCATCTTGATGAGGACATCATCGGCTAAGCCCTTGGGTCTCTCTTCACAAACCGATCCACCAATTGTATTGTCATCCACTGTAGGCTTTTGGGTCATCAAGCGAGTTTCATGTTTAAGTTATCACGGCATCACATTAATACTTGCTCACTGAATCCGGCCATAGCGCTTTCTTGATGATCCCTTCACCAAATGTACCGCGAAATAATGAAACTACACGGATCTTTGAGTTTCTTGGGCAAATCATGTTGTAGAAGCGGCGAACATTGGGCACCCACTTCCTCCAACTTCCTCTTATTGGATAGGAGGTCCTTCATGAATTTTGCATACTTCGGCATTTGGGCTAGGACATCCACCAATGGCAAGCTAATTTGTAGTTGTTTTAGCATGCTTGTGAATTTTGCAAATTGGGCATATCTTTTTTCAATCTTGCTGGATAAGGAATTTTTGGTTGGTATGGAGGAATAGGTGTAGCTTCCTCTTTGTCTTCCTTTTCTTCATTTGAAGTGGCAACGGGTACCGATGCATCCTTTTCAATTGAACTTTTCCCTTGTAGCTTCTCCACCGAAAGGTCAACTTCTTTGCCGATCCTTAAAGTAATTGCTTTGCATTGCTCACATTGGGTTTGTCTTCGTGTTTGCTAGGCAAACTTCCTTTCGCGGCTTCTCGGGGAAAGTGTCTTGGCCATTTGGCCCACTTGATTCTCTAAATTCTGCAAAGATCGTTTCTAATCCTCATTTCAATCAATCCGGACAACCCCTATGTTTTCTAAATATGAAAAGTATGATTATAATCCGTAAAATCAAGATATAGCGTCGTACCTATGGTGGATTGGATGCCCAAATCCAAGAAAAGAAATTAGAGCGAACAAAAAAGGGTGGAAAATGGAGGGGCATAGCTAGGGTTGTAATCTAAATAAAAGGTTGAGGCGTTTAGTTAAAAGCGCCTTCATGTCGCCGTTTAGACAATTTCATACGGACCTACATAATGGGTCCAGAGGTGTTCCATATGGATCCACACGGGCTCCTCATACAGGTATATCATACGGGTCCGTATGGAACTCTGGCATGAACCTAGAGAATGACTTATACAGCCCCTCCGGTTGTGTCCATGCTCCCTTTTTGCACGCAGCATAATCATGATAACAATTCTAGAGGGCTAATTTAAACATCCAACAAACATACAAAGAGTGTATATCACGAGATATTCATCATTTATTTCAAACACTAATATTAACTAATGTAAAACTAGAATTGGAAACCAAATCGAAATTAAAAGAAAAATTTTCAGCACTTGGGTTTGCCTCCCAAGAAGCTTGTTTAACATCACTAGCTTGACGTACCTTCAACCTACCTTATGGAGGTTCAAATACATGGAAGCTTTCATTGTCCTTTCCTTTAAAGCATCCATCTTGATATAACTTGAAGCTGATGGCCGTTTACCTTAAATAGTCCTCTATCGGATGGAGGATCTCTACCGCACCTTGAGGGAAAACATTTCTTACTTCAAATGGCCACGACCACCTTGATCGCTAGCTTTCACGAAATAACTTGAGTCTTGAATTGAATAGTAGGACTCTATCTCCCTTAGTGGCCCTTTACGGGTGCTTCAGCTTTTATCGATGTCGCTTTCTAATCGCTCTTGTTCTTTGTACAACCTCAAATTCTCGTATAGACGATGCCATTCTTCAAGCTCATTTAATTGAAGATTTCCTTCTCTTGCCAACAAGGGTGGTATCGAAATTGAGAAATTTCGTTGCTTTGCCAATAAGCTTTGTGTTCGAGCTCAACGGTGGTAGGCATGATTTACCATAGACTAACGGTGGGGTATTGCCTATTGGTGCCTTGTAAGAGTGCGGTAGGCCCATAGTCGTCATCTAGTTTATAAGCTGCCCAATCCTTTACGCTATCTTTGGCTGTTCTCTCGATTATCTTCTTTAATTCACGGTTGATACTTCCCACTTGGCAGCTCGTTTGAGGATGGTAGAGGTGTGGATGCGATGCACAACACCATATCTCTTGGGTATTTTAATGGCTTTGGTGTTGTTGCAAATATGTGTCCCGATTGCATTATATGATGTCGCTAGGTGTCCCAAATCTCGAGAAAATAATCTTTTTAAATTTAACCACTCCCTTGGGAATCATTAGTGGGCATGGCTTGTGCCTCAACCCATTTGGAAGCGTAGTCAACCGCCACGAGGATGAATCTATTGCCGCAAGAGGTAGGGGAATGGTCCCATGAAATCTATTCCCCACACATCAAATGCGCTTTCATACTTGCATTGAACTTTCTGCGGCATTTCATCATACTATGATATATTCCCGGTCGCTGATATTTATCGAAAGATTGAGAGTATTTCAGTGCATCTTTGAAACAATGTTGGCCAAAAAAAACCCGAATCGAGGGACCTTCCAGGCGATTTATTCTGACTGTAATGCCTGGGTCTAGCGTGACAATGCTCTAAATCACATCTCCAATCCTTCCTCTCTCTTGAGAGACACAACTTATTACTACTTGATCCGGCTTAATACTCGAATAGATCACGGATCATCCTATGTATAGTATTTCAACTCCATAAAAGAACTTCTTTTTTGCATAATCGTAAGAAGAGGGAAGGATTCCGGCTACAAGGTAATTAGCAATGTCGCGTGAATCCAATGGGGTTTCGTGCATAATCGTAGGAAGAGGAAGGACTTAAATTATTGCAAATAATTCTTTCTCCGTGGTGGTGTAGTTGGCTTCGAGCATCCGGCCAAAGTTTTGCTAAGTGTATAATGAATTGGTTGAAAGTGTTTGTTCTTCCGCTGCCCCAAAAAGCTGCACCTACGCATGATCTCTTACGCATCGCACATGAGTTCAAAAGGCATCCCCAATCTAGAACCATGATTGGCGCTGTACAAGTTTGTCCTTCGCCAGGCTAAAGGACTTCAAGCATTCTTTATCCAGATCTAACTCGAATGTACATCCTTCTCCAACAACTTGGTGAGAGGTTTGGCCTTAATTTGGAGAAGTCCTTAATGAATCAGCCTATAGAATCCTAACAAGGTGTCCCAAAAACTCGAATAGCTTTCCTGTAATTTGGTGGTGGTAGCCTTCCAATAGTATCGACCTTCGCCTTATCCACCTCAATACCCTTGCTTGAGATCTTATGCCCCAACACAATCCCGTCTTGTACCATGAAGTGATATTTCTCCCAACTTAAAACCAAGTTGGTTTCTTCACATCTCCCCAACACCTTGTCTAGGTTCTCAAGACACTCGTCCAATGAGTCCCCAAAAACTGAAAAGTCACCCATAAATACCTCCATGATGTCTTCCACAAAATCTTCGAAAATGGCTAACATGCATCTCTAAAAGGTGGCTGGGGCATTGCAAAGCCCAAAGGGCATACGACGATAAGCAAGCGTAATTCCGCACGGCAAAGGATTGTAGTCTTTCTTGGTCCTCCTCGCTGATAGGGAATTTGAAAAGTATTGCGAGAAACCATCATCAAGGAAGCGATGTAATGCAGAGTGTCCGGCCAGCCTTTCCAACATTTGATCAATGAGCGGTAATGGAAAGTGATCCTCCTTGTAGCATCGTTCAGTTTTCTATAGTCAACATACTCTCCATCCGGTGATTGTCCTCGCGGGGAATCAGTTCATTCTTCTCATTTGTTACCACGCAGTCATTCCTCCTTTCTTGGGACTACTTATGCCAGGGTGACCATGCACTATACGAAATGGGGTAGATAATCCACGCATCTAGGAGTTTGATGACCTCTACTTTTACAACCTCTTGCATATTCGTTCAATCTCCTCGATGCTGTGAACACGGTCGGGTGATTATCTTCCATCAAAATTTTGTAGGTACAAAAAGGACGGGTTAATGACCTTGATGTCCTAAACCTTCCATGCAATGGCTCGCATGTCTCTTGAGCACCCTCTAACAATTTTCCTTTTAGAGTTCACTAACCCAAAAGCGATAATGACTAGGAGTGAGGGAACCACTCCTCTAAGAAGGCATATTCAAGATGATGGGGAGTTCCTTCAATTCAAAGCGCTCAGGTGCGAATTTGAAGGCTTGGCTTGAGTCATGCTCTTAGTTATTTCTCCACTCTCCTTTTTATCCGAAAAAACTGATGGTCTTCCCATCGTTGATCTTCAATCAATGCACAGGCTTGATAGAGTAATTTCCTCCTCATATCTTTGTGGTGTCAAATTGAGTAAAATCAGCTTCCCCTTAGATGATGCAGGTAATGGTATTGTATTCCATCATAAACACTTTGAAGAGCCGCTTCCCTTGGCATGTGATTACATCTCTTAAGCCCAAAGACAAATCTTGTTGTGAATCCTCAACTGCCTACTAGCCTTTCTTCAATCCAATCGCCGAGTAGGTCTAATTTCGCGTAGCATGTGTCCTTGAGATTCACCATGTGATCCCTCGCACTACCGATTGCTTAGAAGGATTAGTATCAAGGTGCGTTTGGGGCATTGCAAAGCCTAAAGTGGCATGTAACGATAAGTTAAAACGTGACTGCGACGTGGCAGGCAGGTGATTGTAGTCTTTTCTTGGTCCTCCTCAAGCTATAGGAATTTGAAAGTATTGCAAGAAACCATCAAGGAAGTAGTAATGCAAGTGTCCGCCAGCCTTCCAACATTTGATCAATGAACGGTAATGGAAAGTGATCCCTCCTTGTAGCATCGCTCAGTTTCTATAGTCAATGCATACTTCCATCCTAAGTGATTGTCCTCGTGGGAATCAGTTCATTCTTCTCATTTGTTACGCAGTTTCATTCCTCCTTTCTTTCGGGACTACTTGTACAGACTGGACTCCATGCACTATCCGGAAATGGGGTAGATAATCCCCGCGATCTAGGAGTTTGATGACCTCTACTTTTTACAACCTCTGCATATTCGGGTTCAATCTCCTCCGATGTTGCAATCGGGATCTACCAAGTGATTATCTTCCATCAAAATTTTGTGGGTACAAAAGGACGGGTTAATGACCTTGATGTCCAAACTCCTTCCATGCAATGGCTCATCGCTTATGTCTCTTGAGCACCTCAGAATAATTTTCCTTTTGTGAGTTCACTAACCCGAAAGCGAGTAATGACTCAGGGAGCTGAGAACCCTCCTCTAAGAAGGCATATTCAAGATGATCGGGAGTTCCTTCAATTCAAGCCTTGGGTGTTCTCAGAATCAAGGCTTCAAGCTTTAGGCCATGCTCTCAGTTATTTCTCCACTCTCCCTTTTTATCTCAAAACTGATGGTCTTCTCCCATCGCTGATCTTCAATCAATGCACCCGGCTTGATAGAGTAATTTCCTCCTCATATGCCGTGGTGTCAAATTGAGTAAAATCAGCTTCCCTTAGATGATCCGGGTACTAAATTGTATTCCATCATAAACACTTTGAAGAGCCGCTCTCTTTGGCATGTGATTACACTCTTCGCCCCCAAAAGACAAATCTTGTTGTGAATCCCTCAACTGTTCCGTTAGCCTTTCTTCAATCCACTGCTCGAGTAGGTCTAATTTGCGTAGCATCGTGTCCTTGAGATTCACCATGTGATCCCTCGCACCAATGATTGCGAGAAGGATTAGTATTCTAGTGATCAAACAAAGATTAAAACAAAGTAAAAGCTGAAAATATGACTAAATTAAAGTGCAAACAGGTAACATGACTAAATTAATAAACTCCTAGATTTCCTAGTAATCCTAAAACTCCCCTGCAGAACGGCCTAAAAACTTGATGCTCCCGACCGCAAAGTATATAGGTCTGGATCAAGTAATAAAGTGGACTAGAAGTCGCTATCGATCCTCGTGAGAAGCTGGAAATACTAGTAATCAGGCTTTTATTTGTCTATTATCTAATCGATCGTGGAAATTGGGTGACTAATAACTAAATCTAAACCTAGAACTTAGAAATTGAAATTGCAAAATCGCTTAGTACTTGGAGAAATTCAATCAAGAAAGGGATACTTGGGTATTCGAATCCCCTTTGGATTTGATTATATTAATTAGTGTGATCTATGTCAATGCTTGATAATTTATTGGCCAAAGGTGCCTAATGTGCTTTCACTCTCTCCACCATAGATGAGTTACTAATCTAATATTCTCACTGATGATGTCTCGACCTAATTTGGGAAGATTAGGGGAATAAACAATATGAAAGAATCGCCCTCCTTAGTACCCGGGCTCCCGGTGTACTCCTAATCCTCTCTATTGGAGAAAGTCTACACGTGGGGAGGCATTTTGATGGGATGTGTTCCGCAAGTATACGGGTCGTGATCAAGTAATAAAGTGGACTATGGAAGTCGGATGTCCAACCACAGGAATAGAGATTGCTATGTAAAACCAAGTTTTACTAACCTAGTCTAAAATGGTAAATTAGGGGTTTTGGTTTTCAAAAAGTAAAGAACTAAAAAGGGATTGAAAGTAAGAACTGAACTTGAGAATTGATCAGTAAAATCAATGGCAAGAGAGGATACTTGGGTATGTTTCCCTTTTGATTTCACCCTAAAGATAAGCAAAGATGTTTATGAGTCAACGTTGGTACTCTGTGCCAATAGTCCCAATGCCTTATATCCAACTCTTCCAAGGAGATTGGATAACTAGTCTCCCTAGGACTTGATATGAGGCTCAAGGAATTTAATATATATTGGAAGAATCATGCGGAAGTGAATTCAGGTATGAAAGAGTCGCTCAGCTCTTCTAGTACCCGATTCCTCGTATACTCATGAAACTCTCTAATGAAGCAAGTTCCTAATACAAGGAGGCTCTTGAAGCCTCTACCCTCTTGTATTGTACACAAGTAATTTCTAGTGATGAAATTACAATCAATACATAACATCTTATTAGACATTCAAGAAGGTACCAACAAATCACCATAAACATTCAATGCTATTAATGCTCAATCCAAAAGTTCAACATACCCAAGTACCAATAGATTAGTTCCCCATAAATGGGGAACTCAAACCAAAATAGGAAAGCTTACAAAGCAATGAAAGATTAATGGAGGACACCATTACCTCCAATGCTTGCAACTCCAAGGGTTCTCTACTATCAAGATTTGGGGGAGATGACCCCCCAAGCCCTAATCTCTCCTCTAGCTTCTCTCCCCTAGCCCAAAAACTGCCTCTAAACTCTCATACTTAACTATTTATACCCATGAATTAGGGCTCCACTAAAAAATTACAACATTACCCTTGATTGGGCCCATGAAACTGCAAAAGTTACGATGAACGGCCTCGTGAACGGCCTGCCTCATCACCGCTTAGCTCACAAAATGTTTCGAAACCTGTAGCCAACGGCCGCTCATCACCCCTTTTGTGCGTTAGGACTGTGTGTGACCAGTCGTCATGCTCACAAGGTCGCTCACCCCAATTTACTTCCCAAAATGTCCTCGCTTGGTCTTCATTTTGTTGATAAATTCTTCCCTTTTCATCGGGGTGACCTATTTATGCCCCTGCTTACAAAATATGAAGCATTTTAAGTACCCTAAGAAAGCTACAAATCATCAGATTTGACATGAAAAATAAGTATATATATGGTATGTAATATGCTCAATTGAACGCTTTTATCAAATATCCCCACACTTAAGTATTTGCTTGTCCTCAAGCAAACATGTGACAATGAAAGTACATGTAAAAGAGATGATAAGTGTTCAACCTCCTAAGTAATAGTAATAATGAATTTGCTCTACTTCAAGTTCACCACCAAAGTGTGTGTATTCTCCTATTTTCACACCGGGAACTAGAGTTTGCATAATGTCATCACAGCTCTAGATAAGTGTTTTCACTCCACATACCATGTTCTAGAGTCTTAGCAAGACAAGCATTCCCTCAATGGACTCTAGAGAGTCCTTGAGGCCCTAAGTTTTATGCTAACCAACCCTCTATGGAGAAAATGGTGGACAAGTTCGAGAAGGTTTTTTTTTTTTTTTTTTTTTTATTCGGGTAGGGCATCTCTAATAGATCCGACTTTCCCGTGCTAAAGATCAGTGTAGAGTGTAAGTCCTCTTTTCTTCAGGATGCACATGTCGCTAGGCACCGTAACACCCAGGGTACTTAGAGGGTTACAACTCTACCTAGATGTGCTCATACTTAGAAGTGATTTTTCGAATTAAGGAACACCCTGATTAGGGGCCAGGACCCTAAGCTACTTCATCACAACAAGTAGCGGAGCATTGTCTTTGTTGCTCTAATGACTCAACTACTGTGTACATACTCTTTTATTTTTCTCTAACTTGTCCACTAAGTTGAATTATGAAGGGTCAGAAGCTAAACTAGTGCCACGAATCCTCTTGGAGCCATTGAGAATAATGCTTAGCAATTAAAGTCAACAAAACATGGTAGTGGGTTATCTATTATGACTAGAGCTTTTGAATTTCATGAATATAATCTCTAGATGTCCATGGTGTGTCGTAGGAGAATTCTAAAAAATTTGGGTACTAAAATGGTCATCATAGGTCCATTGTCAAACATGCTTCAAATAATTAGCTCCATATCCCCACACTTAGAGTTTTGCAATGAATTTATCAATGGAAGGAAGCTACCCATCCCACATTTCTAAAATCGCATGACATTGTCCCTCAATGTACACAATTAAATTGAAAAGTGTGTAGTATGCAATAATGATAAAGGGAGGGCAAACCCACACTTCCCGTTATATTTTGGTAGACGGTGTTGCAATTTGGTTTATACATGAAAGCTTTTGCCGGGTGTTCCATCATGAGTATCACGCAAAATAAAGTGAGAGAGAGGAGGAATAGCTCGAAAGGAGATGACAGAGTGAATAGTGTATAAAAGTAAATAAAAGATAAGTCATGTGGTGGAACCCTTGTGGAAAGGTCTACAAAACAAACATAGTAGCACAATAACATAAAAGGGAAAATCTAAATAATCTCGCTGGCCGGAGAACAGGGTGGTGCAGCCGATGCGGTCGATGGTGGTGGAGGGCCTGAGGTGGGTGGAGTCTGGGCACGCAGGTACGCGAAGAGCTCTGCTAACTGATCACCGAGGTTGTGGTGCTCCTCGAGGAGTGTAGTCTGCATGTCATAAACCTCCTGAGGTGCTCCTCTATGCGCAGTGAGACGCGGCGTGGACGGGAGGAGGCTCACGGGCGCCGGCGAGGAGTCGTAGGAGTCGCCGCCCCGCCGCCGATCCGGCCGGAATGCCGCCCCGCAAAGTTCCGGTTTGCTCCCGTCGGGGAACTAGCTTCATCCCAAGGAGAGTGGTCATCCCCTGCGGCTGATCGGATTAAGGCGGCTCGATGCCGGAGTGCTAGGAGCTCCACCGCATCCCCCTAATCAAGCGAGGTAATATAGGGCCCAAGAATAACGTGCTTGTGCTTTTGTGACTCCACCGCTGTGGGCTAAGTAGCAAAGAAGCACATAGCCGATGGATGGGAGTCGCTCGAGGATGCTATATAAGAGGAATCGGCCTGAGACGTGACCCTCCAATGACTAAGGCATGAATGTAGCGGAAGTGTAATCGATCGGCCATGCTCAGGCCTTCTTTGTTGGGGCCCCTCCCAGCTTTGCCAATATCACACGAATGCAGAGATGATGTGGCCAGTGGAACGAGGTGAGGAGCCGCTGGAGCCGGGAGTCAAGGTAATCCGATCGTAGATTCCCGCATAGATCGCTAATCGATCGGGCTCATCGATTGTGCCACGCCATAGAGCTAGAATGAGATGGTCGTGTTGGCCGCAGCACTCGCATTGGCCGTCGCGGTCAAACTCGGGAGCTCGTGACCTCGAAAGTGTATGCTCGCTGATATGTTGCCGCTAATGGCTAGAAGACTCGGTCCCAAATCCATTAAAGGAAAGCGCATCATGGACCCGATTGGCTTACGATTGCGGGGGTCGCAGAATGGTCAACAGCGGTGAGAGTTTGGGTCTCAACGGGAAGGGGAACGGGCCGCCAGGGGGCATTACTATCGCCTCCCCTGAGCGGGCTAGTTTTAACGGCCGCTCGTGGCCGCTCAAAATGAGGCGTGCATGGCGTGAACGCTGATGGACGCCTCGCTCACGACATCCGCCACGAAAGTGGCGCATATAGATGATCTGCCAAGCGTTATAAGTCCCGACGCAGAGGGGATGCACTAATAGATGGGGCAAGGGGTATGAGCCTATTAACGACAATAAGGCCTCGACTCTCCAGGTCCATACGGGCCATATGGAAGCCCATATGCCTAGGTTTTTCAGTCAAGAATGCTCCGTTTCAACCTCAATTTCCCTCGAAAAGCTTCCTTTCTCCTGGAGTCTTGATATTTTGCCCTATTCATTCAAATAAACACATTTTAAGTATTAATGGGCCAAAAATCCTCACAATTACATGCAAAGCACAAGAAGCTTATATAAAAATATGCTCAAATGAACACTTATCATACACCATCAACGGTCATCGCCAACGGTTGAGGGAAGAGTATCTTTCATTATGATTTTCATCTTCTCCTCATTGATTATATTGGATTTGTGTTCCCCTTCTATGAGGAACTAACTTTTTAGATATTTGGGCATGATGAACATCCGGATTTTATGCTTAATCTTGCTTGTATGGATTTCTATATTTAAATGAGTATTTTAATGTTTGAGAACTTATTGAATGTTGTGTATATATTGATATTTTACGTTGGGACAGCTCTAATTGTCAATCTAGATCAATAGAATGTCTAGACGATAATGCTCCCTCTATATACCATAGGTTTACTTCAATAAGTGGGAGTTATGAACATGCCGAGAGATCGTGTATTTAGGAGAGAGAATATATAAAACGGATTATTCCCATAATTCTGCTAAGATTATGTGTTCCACGTAATCCACTAATGCAGCATGTGATTAGTAAATCACCTTGGGAGAGGGGATGAAAGCATTGTAGGAATTGTTGGTTCATACCTCATACTCATTAATATGAAATCCATACTTGCCCCAATTTATATATCCGGAGGGGATTCAATGCTTGAGTATCTCCCTTCTATAATTATTTGTCATCACTATTTTCATCAATTATTCGTAAGCCAATTTTCCTTTTAGCAAGTAGATTAGAAAACCATCCATCTTTTGATTGACTAGGTAGTAGATAATTAGATAGGATTATTGGTCAGCAGTTTGTTGGTTGATATCCGACTTCCATTAGTTCACTTTATTACTTGATACCCACCAAATGCACTTATGGTCTAAGCATTAGTCACATACCATGCCTATTAGGGATACTTCCTTGTGGGGCGTGCGTGGAGAGAGGAGCTGATGGGATGTGTTCCAAAGTATACGGGTCGCGGATCAAGTAATAAAGTGGGACTATGGAAGCCTGATGTCAACCACGTGAATAGAGATTGCTAAGTGTAAACCAAGTTTTACTAACCTAGTCTAAATGGTAATTTGGGGGGTTTGGTTTTCAAAAGTAAAGAACTAAAAGGGGATTGAAAGTAAGAACTGAAACTTGAGAATTGATTGGGGTAAATCAATGGCAAGAGAGGATACTTGGGTAAGTTTCCCTTTTGGATTTCAATTCTAAAGATAAGCAAAGATGTTTATGAGTCAACGTTGGTACTTCTTGTGCCAATAGTCCCAAAATTATATCCAATCCCTCTTGCAAGGTGATTGGATAACTAGTCTCCTAGGACTTGATATGAAGTTCAAGGGGTCATTCCTAAATTATACCCAACCCCTCTTCCAAGGTGGTTGGATGACTAGTCTCCTAGGACTTGATATGAGGCTCAAGGAATTTAATATATATTGGAAGAATCATGCGGGTGAATTCGTATGAAAGAGTCGTTCGCCCTTCTAGTACCCGATTCCTCGGTATAATCATGAAACTCTCTAATGAAGCAAGTTCCTAATACAAGGAGGCGCTAGCTCTACCCTTGTATTGCACACAAGTAATTTCTAGTGATGAAATTACAATCAATACATAACATTCATTAGACATTCAAGAAGGTACCAACAATCATCATAAACATTCAATGCTATTAATGCTCAATCCAAAAGTTCAACATACCCAAGTACCAATAGATTAGTTCCCCATAAATGGGGAACTCAAACCAAAATAGGAAAGCTTACAAAACAATGAAAGATTAATGGAGAACACCATTACCTCCAATGCTTGCAACTCCAAGGGTTCTCTACTATCAAGATTTGGGGGAGATGACCCCCCAAGCCCTAATCTCTTCTCTAGCCTCTCTCCCCAGCCAAAACTCCATCTAAACTCTCATACTTAACTATTTATACCCATGAATTAGGGCTCCACTAAAAAATTACAACATTACCCTTGATTGGGCCCATGAAACTGCAAAAGTTACGATGAACGGCCTCATGAACGGCCTGTTCATCAGTCCTTTCAGCTCATGTACCGTTTCGAATCGTGTAGTCAACGGCCGCTCATCACCCCGCTCACCTCCTCTCAAATTTTGTTCTCGAATCGGGTAGTGAATCAAGTGTTCATCACCGGCTCACCTTACAACCTTGTTTCCTCGAATCGGTCGATGAACGGCCATTCACAAGGCCGCTCACACTCTTTTGTGCCTCGCCGCTGTGCCTGTGTGTGAACGGCCGTTCACAAGGCCGTTCACCCCCTATTTACTTCAAAATTTCCTCGTTTGGTCTTCATTTTGTTGATAAATGCTTCCTTTTCATCGGAGTGGCCTGTTTACAAAATATGAAGCATTTTAAGTACCGGCAGGCTACAAATCATTGCATTTGACATGAAAATAAGTATATATATGGTATGTAAATATGCTCAATTGAACGCTTATCAAATATCCCCACACTTAAGCATTTGCTTGTCTGTCCTCAAGCAAACAGACAATGAAAGTACAAGTAAAAAGAGATGATAAGTGTTCAACCTCCCACAGTAGTAATAATGAATTTGCTCTACTTCAAGTTCACCACCAAAGTGTGTGTGTATTCTCCTATTTTCACACCGGGAACTAGAGTTTGCATAATGTCATCGCAGCTCTAGATAAGTGTTTTCTACTCCACATACCATGTTCTAGAGTCTTAGCAAGACATAAGCATTCCCTCAATGGACTCTAGAGAGTCCTTGAGGCCCTAAGTTTTATACTAACCAACCTCTATGGAGAAATGGTGGACAAGTTCGAGAAGGTTTTTTTTTTAATTCGGTAGGGCATCTCTAATAGATCCTAATTTTCCCGTGCTAAAAGATCGCTGTAGAGTGTAAGTCCTCTTTTCTTCAGATGCACATGTCGCTTAGGCACCGTAACACCCAGGTACTTAGAGGGTTACAACTCTACCTAGATGTGCTCATACTTAGAAGTGATTTTTCGAATTAAGGAACACCCTGATTAGGGGCCAGGACTCCAAGCTACTTCATCACAAATAAGTAGCTGAGCATTGTCTTTATTGCTCTAATGACTCAACTACTATGTACATACTATTTTATTTTTTCTCTAACTTGTCCACTAAGTTGAATTATGAAGGGTCAAACTAAACTAGTGCCACGAATCCTCTTGGAGCCATTGAGAATAATGCTTAGCAATTAAAGTCAACAAAACATGGTAGTGGGTTATCTATTATGACTAGAGCTTTTGAATTTCATGAATATAATCTCTAGATGTCCATGGTGTGTCGTAGGAGAATTCTAAAAAAATTTGAGTACTAAAATGGTGAATGAGAAGTAGAGTGAAACATTGCATTTCCTAATAGTGTCATCATAGGTCCATGTCAAACATGCTTCAAATAATTAGCTCCCTATCCCTACACTTAGAGTTTTGCAATGAGTTCATCAATGGAAGGGAGCTACCCATCCCCACACTTAAAATCGTACATTGTCCTCAATGTATACAATTAAATTGAAAAGTGTGTAGTATGCAATAATGATAAAGGGAGGGCAAACCGACACTTCCCTAAGCATATTTGGTAGACGGTGTTGCAATTTGGTTTATACATGAAAGCTTTTGCCGGGGTGTTCCATCATGAGTATCTCGCGAAAATAAAGTGAGAGAGGAGGAATAGCTCGAAGGAGATGACATAGTGCAAGAGATAAACAAACGAAAAAGGAGTTCTCATATCAATAAATCTCAATGATCCGTATGTAGTTGCTCATCTGATGCCGGTGCTACCTTAGGGCGAAGGGTTCAAGACCGGCGCTTACAGCTTGCTTGGGCTCGTGTGGTTGTTGCCGCCGTGTGAATGGTCAAGAGAATGAATGCGCGGGTGAGTTTCAAAGAATCGCGTGGTTCGCCCTCATCATCTTCGATGCACGGGCGTGGACCTTCCGCACGAGGTGGTATGGACTGAGCTGCAACTTGGAAATGTTGGTGAGGAAGAAGTAGTGGAACCCTGATGCGCAAGTTGAGTTGGGACATGGTGTACTGAGCAAAAGGTTGGTATTTCAGGTTTGCCTGCAAAAACTAGCCCTTTGAGAAAAATCATTTAGAATGTTTGCAGAACAGTATTGTAGTATTGCCAACCACCATGTGAACGGGCCAGTGAACGGCCATTCACTATCCAGTACAGAGACAAGTAATGTTTAAATCAAATTCGCTGGTTCCATAAGGCCCAGATTTTGAACACAACATTAGTGCATACCCAGCATGATGAGTCTAATGATGCAGATGCAGACAAAGGAATTTAATGTCAATATATCTCATGAGTTCTATCACTAAAAAGCAAATAACACAAAGAGACAAGATTGAAAAGAAATTTTCGACTTGGGTTGCCTCCCAAGAAGCGCTTGTTTAACGTCACGAGCCCTCCGACATGCATCTTAATTTTTACCAATGGGGGTCATATGTGAAGAGGCATCCATCAAGATTTTTATAAAAACACTTACCAAAATGTAATCTTTTCCCAAATTATCATATATGGAGCAAGTTTGAGAATTCATACTGTGGTCACCTTCATTTAGTGGGTGAGTTGAGGATTTTAGGTGGGTACCTTTCTTTTTCTTCTGCCTCCATACATAGCCACCGCAATGAGTTTCAAACTCTCCTTCCACTTTGTCTTCGTGACAACTTTGGAGGTTGAGTTGAGATAGTGCCCACGCTCATGAGCTCGGCCATGTTGTTCGCCGAAGTTCTCCAAACATTGCAATGCCGGGTCAAGATGTAAAAAGTCCTCCAAGCAATCGGTTGTGATCTTGTCAACTTCATCGATACTATAAGAGGTGTCATCGTGGATCCATGGTGTGTCGCATGGCTTCGTGTAGCTTGAACACCACTTCTTGGTCCCCCACCGAAGTGCCAATCTTACATGAGCTGGTCTTCCAAGGCTTGAGTCAGAGCCAAAAAGGGCTTACCGAAAGTATAATCGGGACATCCACATTATCATCAACATCTAGAAGGACAAAATCAGCCGAATACAAATTGATTGATCTCGACCGCCATTATCTTCGCCTAGCTCCCTTTGGTCGCTTCACCGACCGTCGCGGCCAGTTGAAGTGTCATCCCCGTTGGTTTTGGGGCTGCCAGCCCTAATTGCATGTACAATTTGTAAGGCATTACATTTATACTTGCACCAGAGTCTGCTAATGCCTTTTTCACAACACCTTCACCAAGTGTACAAGGGACTAGGAAGCTGCCTGGATCCTTTAACTTCTTGGGCAGCTCATGTTGCAATATTGCAGAACATTGAGCATTCAATGTGACAGCACCTGCATCCTCTAGTTTCCTTTTGTTGGAAACTAGTTTCTTCATAAATTTAGCATACTTTGGCATTTGGGCAAGGATCTCGACTTTTGGCAAAGATGGAAATGAATAAGGCAGACATCGCCCAGTTAAGCTATAGGGTGGCGGCCTTGGAAGAGAAGGAGAAAGAACAGCTTGATGCTATCCGGGCCCTTGAGCGAGATAAGCCCGAGCGGTTGCGGCAGCTGGCCGCTATGGAAAAGGAGAAGGCCGATTTAGCGGCCCAATTATCTGTTTCTAATGGTTCTCTTCTTACTGCTGAGGAGGCTATCAAAGGGTTACAAAATGAATCCAAAGCTAGCTTGAAGAAGGAACTTCAATCGACTCAGATGAGCCAGTCGCTCGATCGGACCTAAAGATGAAGGTCACTGAGCTTACCGTCGTGCAAGCCGAGTCATGGCGGAAATAAAGGGGAGCGTGACATAATCAAAGAAGATTTGGCTTCCCCGCTTGAAGGCTCCTAAATCCGACTCTGCAAGAAATTAAGGATTTAATAGAGCTGAAAGGACAAATTAGAGAAGGAGGTTGCCCGACTTAGGGCTTAAAGTTAGAGATGGAGCCACTCAGATATATTCCGTGGTGCAACAAGCTGGCTATCACGCGTTCCTACTAAGTTTTGTCTATGGGGTGGCCGAGTTTTGAAGAAGTTCACTGAGCCGAAAGAGCAACAAGTTATCAAGACTCCAGGCTCCCCGTCTCCCCGCTACCTTGGAGCCTTCTACCCAAGTCCCTTCGTATGTGTGGCTGCGCCTGGGGCCCTAGCTCTTAGGATGTTTTCTTTTATGAACGTTTTTGTAAATTCTCAATCACTTGGAAATGTAATTTCTATTCATATGAATGAAATGCAAACCTTTATTTTGGTGAAGGTTTATTTCCGAGTGATGGTTGTCTTTGAACCATGTAAGAAATTCATGAACTTCTTTATTCTTCCTTTGGCTTGTAAACTTCGTAACGAGTCCTTAGTCCAATCATGGGACTTTGTTGAGTGAGGTACTCGCCTTCATGAATGGATTGTTGCCTCATACTTCGATCGGGATTTGTCTTTTGAGAGTTGTCGTTTATCTGTGTAAGATAATTCCGACTGGTCTTTTAGGAATGGGAATTTCACCACATTTTAGTAGAATGGGAATTTCACCGCATTTTAGTAGAATGGGAATTTCACCGCATTTTAGTATAATAGGAATTTCACCGCATTTTAGTAGAATGGGAATTTCACCGCATTTTAGTAGAGAATGGAAAAGACTTGAACTTTACTCCTTGAAATTTAAGAGACAACTACAGAACTCATTGATAGTAGCGTCGTAAGTGTTCATCATGGAATGGACGCTTGAGCGTTTTTCCGTCCATATTTACTAGATAATAGGTGTCAGCTGGACGCATTCTTTCAGACGACGTAAGGGCCTTCCCAGCTAGGAGTTAGCTTCCCTGCTCGCTTTTATTTCCTTGGAATTCATTTTCTTAGGACCAGATCACGATTTGGAAGAAGACTCTTTTTACCCTTGTGTCGTGAGAACCTTTTGATTCTTTGGCGATAGACAAATGCCTTTATTTCCTCGGCCATTGCTCTTCGCTCTTCAAGTAGGTCTAGTTCCGCTCGGAGATTTTTCTCATTTTCTTCCGACGGAACTTCTCACTGTGGTTCGCAAAGTAGGCATTCCTATTTCTCAAGGAATGACGGCTTCGCCCCAGTAGTAAGTAGAGAAAAATGGACTTTCCCGTGGGAGTTCTCGTAGTTGTCCTCAGAGGCCCAAAGGGAGCTCGGAATTTCTTCCACCCAATTGGTTCCATTTTTGGATACCCGGTTTTCGTGAGTCCGGAGTAAGGTAATGGTTTGTCACTTCTACCTGGCCGCTGGCTTGGGGATGTGTCACGGTCAACTCGATTCAATTCCGAAGTTCGTAATGTAAACTCCCGAAAGTCCGTTATCAAACTGCCGCCCATTATCTGAGATGAAGGCGACCGAATTCAATCGACCTGCATTTGACCGCTCGCCATAAGAATCCTCGCAAGCTTTCTCCGCGATCTTGGCTAAGGGCTCAACTTCCACCCATTTGGCGGAAGTAGTCGAGCAGCTTACTATTAGGAATTTCCCCAAATTGCCGGATCAAGTAGGGAAATGGCCATAAAAGATCAACCCCAAATAGCAAACGGCCATGACCGATAATTGGCGAAGTGGTGCCGCGGTGGTCGCCTCTCAATTTTAGAATGCCAATGTGCATCACATTTCCGAGCTTAACGCTTATTGCATCTTGAGTTAGCGCTGGCAAGAATAACCTTTGCCGCAAGACTTTGTAACTCAAGGCTTTGCCTCCGATGCGTGACCACCGGCCATGCCCTCATGAATTTCTTGAAGGATATAGCTAGCTTCAGAGGGATGTAAGCATCGCAAGAAAGGTTGTGTGTAGGACCTTTTGCATGTGCTTTCTCGCTGATGATGGTGTATTGAGCGGATTTGTAAGTTTATCCGTCGGGCCTCAATCTTTGTTGCGGCGCAGCAGCCCACCTTGTAGGAAACTTTTATGGGATCCATCCAACTTGGCTCTTGGCCACACTTTGTACCTCTCCTTCCAGCTTCTATCGATAGTCTTTGTGGGAAGGTACTACAGTGTTAAAAGAGGATTCTCAGATCTCCGTTTCATGCTGTGGCCTTTTTGGATAAGGCCCGCTTCTTCGCTCTCAAGGCTTAAGTAAATTTTTCTCAATCTGGAAATAGGCAAGCATGGTACTATTTTCCTTACTATGGCTTGGTATTTGATCATGTTCTTTTCTTTTGCTTCAAAGCTGCCTTGGGTGTGGCTCACGACTAGCTGCGAATCGGAATACACATGCAAACCCTGAATTCCGAGCCCCTCGCCGTGTAATCCGGCAAGGAGTGCTTCATATTCGGCCTCATTGTTAATCGCCGGAATTGGAACTTGAGCACCGCCGCCATTTTCCATTTAGAAGGAGAATAAAGGACAAAACTCCGCCCCGACCTTTCTTCACTTGCCACCCATCAACGTGATAAAGACCACGGGATGCTAAGGCACTCCTCCGATTCTCGCGGAAGGGAGTTCGCCTCATTCGCAGGAAAAGTTAATTCTCACATGAAATCGCCAAGATTTTGGGCCTTGATTGCCGCTCTCGGGGTTTGTAGGTGAGTAGATCAAACTCGCTTCTAATTCTATTACCCACTTGGCTAGGCGTCCGAATTTTCTCCTGCTTATGAAGAACTTGCTTTAGTGGCTGATCAGTCAATATTGTGATCCAGTGGGCTTGAAACAATGGTCTCAATCTTCGCGCAGCTGTAATAAGAGCAACGGCCAATTTTTCAAGCGGCAGATATCTTGATCACGCATCGCTAAGGATCTTAATTGTGTAGTAGATCGCTTTTGAACTCCGCTATCTTCTCTCAAAAGAATCAAGGCCACCGCCGTGGGCAACGCACTAAATAGATATAGAGTTCTTCTCCCACTTGCGGCTTAGCCAATAGCCGAGGCGACGGAGATAATTTTTAAGCCCTTGGAAAGGCTTTTTCTACATTCCTTCGTCCAATCCATTTTTGGCGCTGCAGTGGCTTGAAAGAGCGGAGATTTTTCTCTCCGCTTTGGAGATGAATTCGCCAAGTCGCAAGGCGCCCATTAAGCCGCTGGAATTTCTTGAAGACTTTTGGGCGATCCTACGTCAAGAATAGCTTTGATCTTTCTCGATTTGCCTCTATTCCTCTTTGTGTCAAGATAAATCCCAAGAACTTCCCCGATCGAACACCGGCGAAACATTTATTCGGTTTAACCGCATAGTGTAACTCCGGGCTTGACCGAAAAGCCTCTTGTAAGTCCGATAGATGTTCATCGACTTTTCGCTCTTCACCGTGATATCATCTACATAAGCCTCAACATTTCTACCAATCTGCTTCTTTGAAGATCAGATTTATGAGCCTTTGGAAGGTGGCTCCAAAGATTTTTCAGCCGAATCCAGCATCACCGCGGTAGCAGAAGTTCCAAAGGCTTGTGATGAAGGATGTTTTTTCTTCGTCGCCTTTGGCCATTCGGATTTGGTTGTAGCCTGAAAAGGCGTTTAAGAAACTCAGCATCTCATGCCCCGTTGTAGAGTCAACCAAACCATCAATTGATGGCAAAGGAAACGAATCTTTTTGACAAGCCTTGTTCAAGTCTGTGAAATCAACGCACATTCTCCATTTTCCGGACGGCTTTTTTACTAGAACAACATTGGCCAACCAATCTGGGTAATACACAAGTTCGATACTTCTTCCTCTCAAGCGCCTTCCCTCACTTCTCGAGCTGAATTTCTTCTTTTCTCGCTTTTTATAGGCCTAAATGACCGATCTACATTAAGGTGGTGTTCTATGATCTCGCTGCTTTATCGCCTCGCATATCCTCCGATGCACTGCCAAGAGATCGAATTTGCCCTTAATACCCTCATGAGGTCTTCTTGCTGTGTGGTTGTTAAGTTTGCCCCTAATCCGCACTGCAAGGGTTCCCGCCTCAAGTTGCGCTCTAGGGAACTGCTAGTATTCTTCAATCGGTGTAGGTCAAGTCCTTCATCTTCCCTTTCTTTCGCTTATTCCACACTGACTAGCACATGGCTTCAAACCTTTTGTTTTCCTTTTTATTTAGGACTTTCCCTTTGAGGGTCGAGACGTAATACTGCCGAAGCTAAGGGTTGGTCTCCTCTTACCTCTCCACTACCACTCTCAGCTTGGGAATTTGAGGAGAAGATGGTAAGTAGAGATGATGGCTTTCAAGGCGCTGAGGGTTGGCCCGCCAAGGATCACGTTATAACTTGAAGCACAATTGCATACAACCAAGAATTTCGCTGTCACGCTGATGACCGTGGTGAGTTTCATCAGACTAGTAGAGAGATCATCCCTTCTCGGTCAGATCACCCTCCGAGAACTCCTACTAAGGATGATTTTACAGAAGTAAATCATCCGCTGCCATACCTCATTCTTTCGAAAAGCACTCCGTAAGAGGATGTCAATCAACTTCCACTATCTATCGTAACTCTTCTTCATTTGGAAACCGGAGACCTTGATGGCAATAACCAACAAGGCCATCATCATGGGGGGTGACGAACTTTACTAACATCGTTATCATAAAAATGATGGGAGCCGCCGTCGAGACCTTCTTCGTGGTGTTTCGCTCTTCTGCGCCGCTCCCACCATTCGGGCATAACTTTTTCGAGAGGCTGAACTTTCCCTCCACAACCGTGGCCACCACTAATAAACCCCACCATCTCCCCTTTTTCTTCTTCAGTCGTGGAAGCTTCGTGTTCCTCCCGAATCTCAAGGTTGATGTATCGCTTCCAACTGCCCTCTTCGAACGACATCCTCTATCGTGATTCATCAAGTGGGTACACTTTTCCGCGGTCGTGTCCTTTAGATTGATGAAACCGCAATATCTCTTGCTATTCTTTTGCCGCTCGGTATTTCCGCCAAGCAGTTCCGCCATGTCGTAAGCTTTTGCTCTTTATTTGCATAAGGATGTGGCTTCCGGTTTGATTTAGTGGGGTATGATGATCATATTTAACAATCTTTCCTTCCTTTGTAGGTTCCTGGCTGCAGATACGTCGCTGAGGGCGTGTTGAGGTTTCCAGATTTTGTTTGTGCCCTTGTCGTCCCTATATGATCTTCTTTCCTTCCGTGATATCCGGGGCCTTCGCTGACACTTTGTAGGTTTTTCCTTTCTTTAGGGTGCCTCATGGTGCTCACGCCGAAGTCTCTTCTTCCCAACCTCGTGATAAATTTCATCGAATTGATGTATTTTTGGGCATGGCTCATATAGGGCGGGAATTGTCTTTGGTGGATCCAAAGTGAGGGAGAAACGAAAGGGGAGCTCTAATACCCTCCATTAAGAAGGTTACGGCCATTCAAGCGAAGAAGGTCGGCAACATTTGCCGCTTCGCCTATATAATATTTAAATAGGCTTGGAGTGTTTCTCCCTTTCGTTGTTTAACGTGCAAAAGGGTAGACGGAGTTTTCTTTTGCTTTGAGTAATTAGCAAAGTAGGCTAAAATGCGATCCGCTAAAATCAAAAGAAGTAATTATGCTTAGATGGAATATCGACAAACAGCCTTGGCGCTTTTCCTCTAAGGTGGCGGGAAAAGCTCTCGCATACGAGGCCTGTGAATTCCAAATGAGGAGCATCTTTGATCGAAAAGACTTAGGCGACGGACGGATCGGTTCTCGGCCTTCATATGCGGTCATAATAGGTGGCCTGAAGCTGTCAGGAACTCGTTCTTCCAATATCTCCTTGACAAAGGGCGAACACATATTGAGAATATGCCGTTCGGATTTCTTGTTTTCTTGGGAAAAGTCTTGCCGCTGGGTCCTTCTATCCACAGTTTGTATGGATGGGCTATTTTGTTCCGCTCTTGTCCGTTCGGTTCTTGTAGCAGCTGGCTCTCTACGTCGAACGGAGGGGGTTCGAAGCCAGCGGAAAAGGCGCTGCTGTTTCTCTTTTCTCCTTATGGGTGCGGGTTCTTGTCCTCCCTCTACTTTTCGGAATTAGCTAACGGACCGTTGATACGTTTGGTGTTTGGGGCTTGTGTGGGAAGAGGTGGAGGATGGGTCAAAGTGTGGACAGCTTGAGCCAATTGTTCCAGTTGTTGCTGCATGTTAAGGTAAAACTCCGGAATGGACCCTTGGGGTTGGATGTATCGGATTTTCCTCAATGGGGGATAAAATGGGTGGATTGTCCGATCGGATTTCTTCATGTCTTTGGGCTTCGCCAAGTTTGATAGGTTCTTCAGGGCTAGTAGGTTCTCCTTGTCCTTGGATTCGTTTTGATCTTCTGGTAGTGGTCATTTGGCTTTTCGTAAGGGTCCCCACAAACGGCGCCAAACTGTTGATGCCAAAAACTGGTCCACCTCACTCCTTGGCTATTGTGGCCTCGTGATCTTGTCTCGACCTCGACAAACTAAGTTAATATTTATAGTTGGTGTGGACGCTTACTTCTGCTTGCGAACAGGGAGACGCGGAGGGCACTCAACAATTCCGTCCGAAATTATCCACTGATAGACCTGTGAAGAGGAGGAGAAGTGATCGGAATTGGGCCTTTCTGCCCGGATTTAACTCCGATGCTTAAGTCAGAAATCAGGGTAAGAAGTCCTAAGCAACGCTTTGTGTAATGTGTAGAGAATGTTTCTTTATTTTCCAGGATCCCTTCCTTTTTGTCCTTCCTCTCCTTTTATAGCAAGTGAGAGGCGGTTTAAGCAAATATCTTGCAAGGCGGTGGGGTAAGGCGGTGGGCTAGGTGAATATCTTCTAAGGCGGCAGGAAAATATCTGCCTAGCGTGTAGGTAGTCTGTAGGCAAGTAGAGTAAATATCTGCCCACTGTAGTAAGTGGATAAGGCCTACTTACTTGTAGAGACGTTAGATATGTACTTCTCTTCTTCCACCTCACGCCTTGTATAAGAGGGCTGTTATAATTCCGAAAGACTTATTCGCATGATTTATTCCTCACGTTATTGCCGAACGGAATTGTGCAAGGTTATTTGGTGATATTGCCGCGTGGCCAAAGATGCTACGTGGCTGAGAAAACACTGTCTCCGTGGTGTGACAGTGGTCCCTAGGTCAATGACATCTGCCTTTACCAAATATATCCGTAATAACATAAAACATGCACAAATGAGTATATCAAATCCAAAGACATAATAAAAATATGTCTACACAGCGGAATTTAAATTCTAAGGGTACACAAATCCTAGAGTTTCAATATACATGGTTCCTACAAAAGAACCTATAATATATCCTCATACAATATAAAAACAAGAGGTACCCGACCTTAGTAATCCCAGCAAATCCCCGCAGCTCTCACGCGGCACTCCTACGGCCCGTGTCCTACTACTCGGGATATGAAAAAAGGAAATCAACAAGTGGATGAGCTTTCGAAATGAAAGCCCAGTAAGTACCCCGCAGGGAATAAAACAGGTCATGTCACAAATATCATATGATAAGCTAAAGAAAAGCATATTAAAATACAAACATGTCCAAGTCAAACAATACAAGTACTACAATCCGTACCAAACCACACCAACGGGAGTTCTGTACCCACCCAAAGAAAACAATCAATGGTGGGGACTCCCGACCTATGACCGCAGTCATACCGGCTCAAGACAAGCAACTCACACGAAGCTCGCAAACCATCCCCCGGGCAGTCATCATCCTCCGCCGATGTCGACCTCCTCGTTTCTCACGAACCCAAGAGTCCAGTAGCGCTACAACTCATACATGTACGTACACGGCCAGCGTATCATCCCACTAAAGGGCATACAGGACAGCTAGAGTATCGTCCCCCTGACAGGAAAGCACGAACAGGGTGTCCATCGGCCCTGAACGCCAAACAGGAGCCACACGCTCAACTGTACTGGGCGGAAGAATCCACAAGAATAACACACATCGAGCGAAAACAACCACTCAATCAAGCAAGTACCTGCACACAAGTTATGGAATCAACAATCAGGGAATAAATTTCATCCAATAACTCAACAATGTATGTGTGCGCAAGGAACAAATATCAATGGTGAAGAAAACACCCAATGAAAAAGAAAACTAGGCAAAGGTAATTAGAAGAAACATAGCAACAGCAAGTCCAATAAACACTCCGTTGAGTGGGTACTAGGCATGAGTATTTACATATATCTAAGAGATGTCTAGAATCAATTTGTGCTTTCCTTTGACATGGCTCCCTGTTCACTCCAGAGATCTGATAAAGGAAATTCATTCTCAGTATATTTGCTACATAATTAATATTACTCTTTAATATAAATATTTAAATAGCCCATGTTACAAATCATTGGTTGGGTTCAACCATGATTTCGTCCGATGGGATGGTCCGCAGCCCCACTTTACTCACATCTCCCTCTTCTTTCGATTTATTATTTTAGCCACTACTATGCTAGAACGCCAAAGTCTTATTTAGCTATCTGATTTTGATGAATTACGAGCAAGGTGACAATACCTTAGGGCTATCACATGGAGCCAACTATTAATGCCTCAGGTTTGCATGCTTAGAATTTAAACTCTCATCTCCTTGTTCAATTATGACAAGCTTCTTCCATCCATACATACCTATACCAACTGAGAGTTCAAACAAACTGCAATCACACCAGTTTAATAATTGTAGGTCATTTGTGGCCACTCAATAGCTATTTGCACTTCATGAATCCTTGGTTTGACCCGTTAATAATTATAGGGCATTTATTCACCCACATCTCCACATGAATGATTGAGCTCTATTCCATCTTAATCATAAGTATATACTTACTCTACCAGCACACATAATCCAGATAAAGTGTTTAAAGATTTCATTAAGGTAGCTATATTGATTCATTTAAGTATATCTAATAACTTAACAAGCATGCTCATAACCATGAAGCCAACCCAGTGCTCACCTACTAATATTCCCAAGTTGAACTGAACTTTAGCTACTTAGTTCATTTGATTCTAGTGAGCTCATCTCCGAGCTCTATTCCATTCTCCTGGAGGCTTTTTGTGGGTTTATCGGTGGTGCTCAGGGGTTCTCGGCCGAGCCTCGTGGCTTTCCTTTAACTCAGGACAAGAAGGTATTCATCAAGCTATGCATGCCCTCCACCGCTTCATTCAAGCCATGCATGCATGCCACGTTTTTTAGCCGTGTTCACACTTTCATACCGCCACGTCCAACCCACATTCATACCTCCACTATACAGCCCCTCTCGAGATTTTATAATCTCTATTGAGATTGTTTGTATGGTCGAGGGTTTGTTGGTCATTGTAAAATTCTCTTATTCACTTATTCTCCAAATTTTATACTTCAAATTTTCAAGATACTACCATTCCTCCAGCTCATGCAAGGCCAAGTATGGCCAAATGAATTTAAATTCCAGCTTACTTGCATATATATTCCTACTTGGCATCTCATATTTTAATCCCTCTGCAGTGGATACCATAACCAATAATTCACCTCCATGTTTAAGCTTACAAATGTGTAACAAGATATTGAAGAAGCTTTTAATTTGAATCTAGTTGCTTTAATACATATAGATTACAGTACATAGTATGAGATAAGGATATTAATGAAGAATGATGTCATGACCATTAATGTTGAATACTTTGCAAACGTATTAAAATAAAGACCTTGTGAACTAGGTAAGAGAGAGAGATATAAAGCTTCTCTTTAATTTAAAAGTCAAGGCAAGCTCCATGAATTCTCACGGAGACATAGTGGTCTATGACATCATCCAATTGATGCAATTACTTTTTTGTCCCTTGTTACAATCCTTTCCTTATATATCATAAAGTCCCAAAAATTTAAATTCTAGTCCTTATTCCTTCAAAACGTTACATGCAAGTCCTAGTTAACCAAAAATCCATTTTCTTCTTAATATTTTTAAATTCTCAAGATTTCATCTTTGCATTTAAGCCATTTTCTCAAGAAACTTTACACACAAGTCCTTCACATTATTGATTATTTGTCAAGGCTCCCCATTCCCTATTATTCAAATTTATAATTCGATTTACTCTAATTAAACACTAAATTATTACCACACCTTAGAGGTGGTCTTTACACTACCATAAGCATCCACACCAAACAAATAAAAATCTCAACCGCTTGGATTGGATCGGTTCTAATCACTTAGAGAAGACCTGCTTTTAGCTCCAACACCATATATAAATGTCCATCCACTATCAATGCATAACCATGTGTATTATATATATTTATTCATATTCTCATCTTCATCCTTTACTAATATACCCAAAATGTTTTTATGTTTTCATGCAAGTCCTCTCTCGTGGATTTGGGTACATTTTTCGGTTAAGTCCTTAACTTTTTCTGAAATTATCAAACTGACCCTGCTGACCCTAATTAATCCAAATTCAATATTAACCAATTTAATCCTACTTTTTAAATAAAATCCAAGTTTGAGTTAATTAAAAAGCAATTCGAAAACATTTATTAATCAACTAATTACTTAATGAGTAATTAGGATATTTTATTCAAGCAAAATTCAAACAGACTCAACCTTGGGAACCTTTACTCATTAACCTAATAATTGTGAAAAATGCTAGAAAACAAAACAATTCCCTAAAATCTTCGGATATTACAATCTTTATGACTACAATATTCTCTAGTAACATTAGATAACACATTACCATGTTTCTTTGACTTCGGTTGCTACATACTACCTTCAATGGCTCTAAGAGTTTTCGTGGTACTAGTTTAAAATTCTAGCCCTTGCAAGTAGAATTGTAAATAGTGAATAAAGTTTTTATACATAGAGACTATGAAAATAAAACCAAGATAGTGCTCCTCTACTCTTGGTGACAAAGTAGGCTTCGATTTTGGCTCCTAATCGTAATATCACTCAAGCCGAAAAGTACCTTTTGAGCATGAGCTGCCAGATATATAGAGTTGTTATCTTCAGATTAGTTAGGTATTCCGTGGATCACAAGATGTGCATCCCTCAAAAAGGGAGATATATACTCTATGTTAATCTTTGGTCCCCCAAAATTTGGATCCATTAGGGATGCCCTACTGGAACTTATATGAAAAGAAAAGAGAAAAGTGAAAAAAAATTGCAAAGAAAAGAACAAAAGGAAAGTATTTTTTTTCTTAAAAGGGCTAGTTGTTTTATACTTAGGGCCCTATGGAACCTTTAGAGTCCACTGAGGGTATGTTTGTCACTCTAAAACTCGGGAAATGGTAAGTGGAGTGAAATTCTCATCTAGAGACATAATGAATCATGTCATGGGATTGATCTATGTCCGAGGGATTGAAATAGGAAAATGCACATATCAATGGTGAAAGCTATGAGTAGAATAAGATTCAAGTACTTTATAGCCTGAGGTTGAACGCTTCTCATATCTTAAATTTTTATCTTTGTTTGCTTGAGGACAAACAAATGCTTAAGTGTGGGGATATTTGATAAGCGTTCAATTGATTATATTTTTATACCATATTCTTGTATACAATGCATGTGATTTGGAGTAGTTTTAGCCCATTGGTACTTAATTTATGGTAATCTTTATTTACAGGCCAACTAAAAGCATCAAGCATCAAAAGGAAGAAATTTGATATCATTTGAGGCTTAAAAGAAGCAACTTGAGATAATCGCATAAATTCTGAAAGAGTAGCAAAGATCATAATTTTATTACAATAGCTAAAACACTTAGTTCAAATTTTAGGTCAATCTGAAAAGAAATGATCATCCGATCGAACGCTTGATGAAGATCAAGCAAACTCTAATCAGTAGCTACAATAAAATCAGGATTTACTGTTCACCCGAGAAGTGTACAGACGTGCATGCTCCCCTGTATACCTCAAGACAGCATTCGCCCTCGCTACAGCGGGCATGTGCCCGCACAAGCATCTTTGTATGATGTAGCTAGTATAATATAGCTATAGTGCGTTACAATAATTCCAAATAAGTGTGCAGGCGCGCATGCGCTTGCACGGATGCCAACTCGGGGTGTATTTAGGCCCGATTTTCATGATTGTTTAGCCCGAATTCGACCAACATGGACCCAAAACGTGTTATTTAATTCTATATCATTGTAAAGCTTATAAATACCTGAAAAATTAGGGTTTTGGGCTATCTTTCGACCATCCCCTTTGGGGGCTACTTCTTGGGACATCATTACCATCTCTCCAACACACCATCAACTAGGGCATCAAGCTTCATCGTGAAGGCTTCTCAGCGACAAGGTTTGGAGGAGGGTTCGCTAAACAAACAATAAAGGGAACATCGGAGGGAGGTTTATTTGTTATTATATTGATGTTTTCTCCTTTATTGAATTAGATTTGTATTCCTCTTTGATGAGGAACTAATCTTTTAGGTATTTGGCCATTGTTGAACCCTTGGGTTTATGTATGAACTTTGATTTATTTGTTATGGATTTCTATATTTGAAAGAATGCTTTATGTTTTGTGATTCTATTGAATGTAATCATCTAAGGTGCGACAGCTCAGATTACCAACAGGACTCACATGGGAATAGATAGCGAACGCCTCCTATTTTGTAGATCTACTGTAATAGAAGAGGGTTGTGAAACACTGAGAGATCGGATATTAAGGCGAGAGACTCCCTTTTATGTATTAGTCCCACAACTCTTCCAAGACATATGTTCCTTATAACACTAATGCAATGAGGGTATTAGGTTAGTAATTTACCTCGATGGAGGATATGAAAGCATTATAGAAACCCTTTGTTCATAACCTACCAATCTTCAAATAGGAATCCATACATATCATTATCCCCAAGAACCCGAGGGGGATACCTTTCCTAGATACCCCTTCTCCTGATTGATTGCCCTCGTGACTTCATTACATCCCATTTTATCTTGCTTTCTACAATTAGAATTTAGGTTTGTTCATACCACCACCAATCTTTCTTTAGACTTGATAATAGATGAACAGTTAGTACTAGTATTTCTCGGTCTTTGTGGGTTCAAATACTTAACTTTCATAGTATGCTTTACTACTTGATAAGACCTGTGCACTTGCGGTATAAGCATAAGCATTAGGCTCAATCAGCTGGTTCGTCTGAGATCTTCATCAAAGAAAGATATAACAGGACCAACCTTGGGCTCCTTATTTGATGGCTCCATCTGGGCCAACATATGAAATTGTGACTTGCAAGCTGCCACGACATCGCCTTCACCTCCAGGTCCTCCAGAAATAAAGTGAACTATGCGAACAAGACTCGAGCCTGGATTTGGGACTGATGGGCTTTCTTCCTGTTGGTCTTGCTTGAGAAATTGATATAGGCATCCATTCCAAGCTTGTTCTTCAATTTGATTCTTGAGCCATTGGCACTCCTCTGTATCGTGGCCGTGTTCGCAATAGGATAAATAGTATATGCTGCTATCTTTCCGATTCAAGGGATTCTTGGACTTGGTGGGATACTTCAAGATCCTCTGTCTCTACACCTGTATTAGGATGTTGGTCTTGGTGTCGGTTAGGGGGGTGAAGTTTTGATATTTTACTTTACCCTGGGGGCTTATCGAGGTCGTGAAGAACCTTAGCCCTATACTGATCCGGGTACTGGTCTTGGGGATTCCTTTGATGCTTTCCCCTTATTGGAAGGCCTCTCCTTTTTGTTCTCCTTCAGTCCCGACTGGATCTCTTCTGCGTTGATGTACTTCTTAGCACTAGCGAGCAGCTCAAAGAGGTTATCAGGCAGCCTCTTGGCCAAGGAGAATTTAAACGCAGCCTCATGCAATCCTTCCATGATCGTCGTATCGATGATGGATTGGTTGAGGTTCGGGATGGTATAGGTTTCTTGAGTGAAGTGGTGTATATACCTGCGGAGGCTTTCTCCCTCATGGTGCTTGATGCTCATCAAGGTGTTCGAGGTCTTCCTGCGCCTCTTGCCACTAATATAGTGATTGTCGAAGAGGTCAGAGAGCTCATCAAATGAGGTGAAAGTGTCAAGAGAGAGGCTTCTGAACCATATCAGTATTGCTCGTCGCAAAGTGGTCGGGAAAAGCCGGCAGATCATGGGGTAGTTAAAGTCATGAATAAGCATCAATGCCTGAAAGGCCCCAAATTGGTCATTTAGATCCGTGGTGCCATCATATGTCTCCATGGCGGGAGCCTTGAGACTTCAAGGGAAACGTACCTCCATGATTTATCACACAAAAGGAGACGACGGGCGATGGTTGCATCTTAAGTCCTCTCTCCTCGAGCTTTCTCTTCTCACATCCACTCTTCTCCCTTCGGAGATTATATCATGTCACAATAGCGAATAGGTCTTTGATAATTGTTGAGGTGGTGGTAACCTAGAACTGCTCGCTTCCGGAGTCTCTTTGCTCTTCCTTCTCTCCAACCTCCTGCCGGACCGCACCATACGCAGCATCTCAGACGCTGTCTCTCCTCCCAAATAGTTCGGGAGGATTCTCGTGTGTTGAGGTCTACGAGACCTCCCTCTCGATTTTCCGCAAGGCTTCAAGCGCCAAGACCTCCATCTTCTCGCCTCCAGCAATGTAGTGCTCCTCCCGGACATCCGCTTCAGCAAATACCCCGGGTCGTGGTTTGCTACCTCGTGAGCATTGGGCTCGCCCATCTGCACTTCACCGTTTCCTTGGGCTGAACTACGGGTGGTCCTCCTCAATGTGGACACAGCTTTTCCTTCAAGTCCTATAGACGGTGCTAATCTGTTAGCGCAAAAACCGGTTGTAACACCCATCTCCTAACCAAGAAACACGTGTCATACCAGCCAGGTCAAGGGAATGAACCCTACACCTAAGACTGTAAAGGTGGTAATCAACAATAATCAAGTAATTGCGGAAACTATTAAAAGCAAACAAATCATATCATAAACCCAAATTTAAGATACTGTTTAATACAACACCAAATAAAGGTAATGTCTTAGACATAATTGTCTCAAATACATTCATAAAAGAACATAACTAGAAACTAAGACACGGGGAAATCAGAACCAGCTACAAGAAATCTCCACTTAAACTTGCGATTAGACAAAACCCTCTATCTGGTCTTCTGTCTATCGCCTGCATAAAATAATTAATCTATTTTTTTTGCTAATTAACCTCATTTAATATTTGAAAATTTTCTGAATATTTATTTAGAAAAATCCGGGATCTTACACCTGTTTTCCTAAGAGTTGACTATGGTGAAGGCCAACAGATGAAATCTTCAACGATTGAATTATGTAAGGAAGGTGTCGTCTCCGAGAATCCACCTAAAGAAGAGCCACAACCCCTACTATGATAGGGGGGAGGGCCCGGATGCCAAAATCTCGCTTCGACAGTAAAGTTAGCGGGGAGGTCATTGGAGAAGAAGAAAGGATCAGAGAGTGAGAGAGAAAATGATTCAAGTTTTCTTATCCTACCCCTTCAAGATCCTCCTCTCTTTGTGCCCTTGGAGTGCCTTGGGATCCGAGCCCTGTCGCAACATCCCACGCCATCTTGTTATTCATCATGACAGGAAGTGTTCGAGCACCCCTTGTATCTCTTAGTTGATGGCGACTTTACCCTGCCATGGAGAGGTATGGTGGTTTCTGGGGATCCAAACCGCCTTCCTGGGGAGCGTGGGCGTGCCGACATGTAGGTGGTGAGATTTTGACTGTATCATAAAATATATTTAAATTGTTTTTATATATTCATATAAGCATGATACCAAGGTTACTTTTTGGTTGATGGCTGATTAGATTATGAAATTTGGTTAAAAAGCAGTTGGTGGTGTTTGAATTTACTTTAATCTTGTTTTTTTTTAAGAAAGCAAAAAAAATTAGAAATAATGTTTAATGGAAGAAAATGAGAAAGACACAAGAACAAAGGAAATTTAGGGTGTACTCAGAAACATTTAAAACAATGTTCCTATAAATTTTCAGGCCTTTATGGAAAAATTATAATAAGTTAGTTTAAAATCAAACAATTAGACAAATGTAAGTAAAAAATTAATTCTTTTTAAAAAATGATTTCAATTAAATAATTGACTAAACTGTCCACTAGTGGAACCACCTAAGATGAAGATGAAGGTCCCAAACATTTTTATTCTCAGAAAGTGATGTGTTTGTGTTATACAATGGCTGACAAAGGTAGCTCAAATTTCATTAGCATCCATTCCATTTTCAAAGACCTGTGAAAAGAGACGTTTGATGCCTTACGGGTTAAGTCTTAGCTATTAACTGGGGGGCCGGCCATGGTTTTGTCCCCACAACCACATCATCTCTTGTTCGTATTCTTTTAAAGATGCCCTCAACTTGAGTATTTAATCATGATGATTCTTGTTAACTTAGTTTAATTTAAATCACAATCAAACCAGTACTTGATTTCAGCCATATTAAATCTAATACCTTATTGCATGTCATAATTGTTTGCAAATTATGTATAGGAAATTCCTTTTTTTATCAAATTATATGTTTGTATTTAAAGTAAAAAAAGAAGACTTTTGATCGTCTCAAGTTCTTTTGCCACCCCCATGCCAGATTGTTCAATTCATGGCTTTCGTTTTGATAGTCTTCTTTAGTTCTCTATATAGCTGTACAAGTTCTTTTGTATTTGCAAAGGCATACAGAAGTTGTCCCTACATCTCCATTTATGTGCATTTTTGAGAATTAAGTAGGGAGATATAAAGGGAGTGTCTAGTGGAGGATCACTAAGTTAAGTCTCTTTTTAATAAAGTTAATTTTTTTAAGGAAAATAAAATAAAATTGTGAAAAAGGCTCTTTGGTGACTTCAATATGCTCAATATGCTCGGAGAGTTCCCCTTTCCTCTCTGAATGCTAAAATTTTAGAGACATATACAATAGTATATATTCCAATTTTCAACATAGTTAACTACTTAGAAAATTTCTCATCATTTTGTAAAATTTGACATTTTATTATAATTAATGTGTAAAATATCTCCTATAAGAGTTCTTCAAAATTCTCGAATAAAATCTAAATTATCTACAAACAACAAAATTTTGTCACAAAAGTTTAAAAACGAAGATATCATTTAGTCAATTGAAAAATTGACCTTTAAGATTAGATATATATTATGGTGTAATCAGTGGTATATGGAGCAAAGACGAGGGCAATTTCAGCAGCATCACCGAGAAGCACCGGAACTCAGAGCAATGCCAATTGATAAAGGCAAGTCCCCGATGGCCGCAATTAAAACATCCCCGGTGAGGACGAAGGATGGCCGTAGAAGGGGGATCCAGATTAACGAACCGCGGGACGGGAGGCGAACGGACCATCGGAAGGCGCTGCGCCACCAGAGGAACTCCCTACGGGAGCATGGACGAGGATATATAAGCCGGCGGCCTTACCTGGCCACCCTATAAACGCTGCTGGAAAAGCGACTATTCGGCGGAGGATGTGGCTGTGACCTCACCCGGTCGGGAAAACGAGCTCAAGGTGGACTATCCAACAATTGAAGCAGTGGACGAGTTCCTTCGCTCCACGTGGTGGGGATAGTGGACCACAATCAGTGACCAAGACCAAATCAAGTGGATTCAGGTCCCAGATAAGTTGGGTAAAATGAACCTGGTTGATGCGCACTTGACTCTCACGTGCGTCAACGAACTTGCAATGGTCACTAGTAGGCCCCACAAGTGCGTGCACTGCGTGTAACACCCTACCCAGCCCCACTAAGGGGATCGGGCAAAGGACAAGCCAGGCTAGTGGCCCGTGCGCCTAAGTTCACTAACTCACCATAGCCTCTACTCACCTGTAGGCTGGCTCAATAGCACCAAATAAAACAAAGGTGTCAGGCCTATTTGATCTTGTAATTACTAATAAGCATGCTGAAATTGTCATAATGAGCAGGCTGAAACTATCACTAATTAGCAAGCCGAAAATGTTAATGAAAATCTAGACCCACTAAGGTCCTTTGATTACTCAAGGTCTCCATTAAACCCAAGAGATGCTAAATAAATAAATTTTTAAAATGAAATTGGCATAGACTTGTGCAAGGCATCCTTAAGGTGGATTGGAAATTCCTGGAACCTTATACCTGATAAAGCTAGAAAAAAAAATAACCTTGGTAAGAATGCAGGAGACCCCCCCCTCTTCCACTTCACCAAAATAATCTCTTCCACTTCACCAAAATAAAAACTATCTCCACCCAGGAAACTTGCACCCGAGCTAAACCAAGACTCCCCCGCACCTCCCTCCTCTTCCACTTCACCAAAATAATCTCTTCCACTTCACCAAAATAAAAACTATCTCCACCCAGGAAACTTGCACCCGAGCTAAACCGACACCTAAACAAAAACAGACCAAAACCGCTACATCAAAACAAAAGGAAGACCAAGGAAAAATAATCTGCCATCCTAGGAGAAACCCCAAAACATACAAGTTCTGGAGAGGGTAACTACCAGAGCATACAAAAGAAGAATTGAATAGCCAAACCTGCATTTAAAAATCCTACACCTCTCTCAACAGTTCCCCTAACCCTCTCGAACTGGCAGGAAGAGGACCTCACCTCAGGAGCAATAAGGGTGGGAGTCAACCTGGATCTTGAGGGAGGCAACGTGGACCAAGCACTGAAGCACATGCGGCTAGTGGAAGCCGAGAGATGCTTTGAGGGGTAGGGGAGCAACTAGGCCCCTTGAACCTCACACAAATAGGGCATAATCCAAGTTAAATTCATGAAATTAATCTCTTGGAATATAAGAGGACTAGGAAAGCGTAAAAAACACTTCCTTGTGTGAGACTTCATAATAGCACAAAGGGCGGATGTTTTTGTCTACAAGAGATAAAACTCCAGTCAGTGAAAGATAGAATTTGGCGTCCCATTGGAGGAAATGCCTATGATGGGAAAGTTGTGTTTCTAGTAAACAACGCGAGAGGAAGAGGTTGGATCGGCTGGAACCCGGCAAAGTTCATACTACTTAACAGCTTTATCGACACCTACACAATATCAACAATCCTGGAGGACCAGAGTAACAGATCCCAATTGATGATCACCATAGTCTATGGGCCCTGTAAGAGGCAGTCAAAATAGACTTTCTTGGAAGAATTGAGAACTATACGGAGCAGATGGACTGGACCCTGGCTTCTTGGAGGAGACTTCAACTTAACATGGGGGCAGTGGATAGGAACACGGGACATTACACATTGACCAACGGCCGAGATCCACCGATCCTTATACAGCTTGACAAATTTCCAGTATCAACGGAATGGATGACAGCCAACCCCAAAATCTGGAAAACAACCCTACCACATATCCATTTATACCACACTCCCATCACCTTGGACTGGGGACAACAAGATACCAAGTACTACATTTTTCATTTCAATAGGCTTGGGGAAAGGTGTAAGATCTTGAATTTTTTCTTTAATTTTTTATTTATTTGTTTGTTTTAATTAATTAATCATTTATTCACTGGTTTTTGTATTTAAAATATTCTTTATTTATTTACTCGGTTTTGGTCTTTTGAACTCTAGTGCTTTGGCTTGGGTAGTAGGAATTCTCATATTTTAGAAATTTTAGTTAGAGTGTCTATTCTTTTAGGACCTTTTGATGAAGGCTAAAATCTTCATGGATTTTGGAATTTGTTTCGGGATTAAGTCAGGTAAGTATTCCACCTAGAAGTTTAGTAAAGTTTTCTTATAAATTTACATAAATTATTTCCATTATTATTTAATTATTACTGAGTTTATTTGATGTTTCAAGAATATTTTAAGTCATCTATCTTCGTAAAAAAATAACCATGCATGTATATTCCATTTAGAACTATTGACATCTGCCTGCTTGAAATATTTTCTGACATAGCTACTTTATTTGTTATGACTTATTTTTTTGCAACACTTATTATGATTTTTGGGCAAGTCTCCAAACTGTTTGTGTTCTGACCTTCGTCAATGGGGGTTAAACATTGACCGTGTGGACACGTTTTGATTGTGAACTAGTTTAACCCGTACTGGTGGTTATACTAGCAGCCTTCTGTTTTATCGTCTTGTCGGTCACAATACTAGCCTTCTATTTTTCGTACTGTCGGATTATAATAACAGCCTTGTGTTTCGGACCCGTACCACTAGGGCTATTAGTGGTCATAGCAAGTTTGGAAGACTCTAGTATTTTGAGTATAAACTAGTCCGTCTGATAATATCCTTTTATGAGAACTTCAAAAATTATAATTTTTGCAAACTATTGAGTTATTTATGAATTATTTTCCTTTTATTGTTTTGTTTCAGTTTTACTGATTATATTAAAACCACTACATAGTTCACTATTTTAGTAGGTACTTACTGAGCTCCCAAGCTAATTAATCTCTGGACCCTTTTTTTTTCCAGATCACGAGGAGTAGCTAGCTAGTCAGTGGGTAGATGAGATGTCTAGAGCCTGATCTTATCCTTAGTACCTTATGGATTTTCTTTAGTATATGGAATAAAATAAACTGTACTGATTTATTTTCATAGACATTGCCTATTGGTTAGGTCATTTTGGATATTGGATTGAATATTTGAGTATTAGCAATAAATTTATATTAATCAATTATTTGTAGGAAGTGTAAACAGGTTATGAGGCCTTGCATACGCAGTGGGCCCCATCCCTACATGTAAGTGGTTGATCTGCCGACGTCCTAACTGGGTTCGGGTTGTGACAAAAGGTTGTCGGATTACGGGAGATGGTGAAGCTCTGGTGGGAGTAGTAAGAGTACGCATGGGAAGGAGCATACAAGTAGGCGAAAAAGGTCAAGCTAATTAGAGAGAAGCTCCAGCAATGTAGCTAGGAGACTCAGTAGACACAACGATAGTGCAAAATGGAGCTCATAACTGGAATAAAGTATCTCGATATCCGAAGTGAGCAACAACCCCTACCAGAAATAGACAGGGAATTACTTATAGCACCTCGACACAAGTACGAGAACATAATCCGATTAGAGGAGGAACATTGGCGACAATTCTCCATACTCAATAAAATAATAGAGTGAGATCGTAACACATGATACTTCCAAGCCATCACCAACCGGAGAAAGAACTTAAACTGGATACTATTTAAAAGTTGATGGGTAGACTTTCAGGGAACTGGCGAACATAGTAGGAGTCATCACCGAGCACTACACAAACCTATTTGTAAGGAAGCGATAGGTTAGGTATACCACAGATTGGACGAGGATGTTTGAGGTAATGGAACCCGTTGATCACTCCAAGCTTGATGGGCCATTTATAGAAGCCGAGATTCTTTCAGTCATCCAGGAACTCAACTTGGAGAAAGCACCAAGTCCAGACGGCTTCCCGATGAACCTCTAACAACAAGGTTGGAGCTTCACAAAAGAGGAAATCCTACAAACATTCCAGGACCTATACCAAGGCAGAGCAAATTTGGAGCGACTAAATTTGGCACATATCCTTTTAATCCCTAAATCAAGCTCAGCAGAGTCGATCATCGATTACAGGCGAATCAGTCTAGCTAACTGCTCGATGAAAGTCATTACAAAAGTACTGGCAAACCGTCTCCTAGAGAATATAACAAAGAAAGTGAATGAGAACCAAACTGCCTTCATCAAGGGGCGTTGTATTCAAGACAACATAGTGGCAACAGAAGAGATCATTTAAATGATTAAAAAGAAAGGAGGTGTACTGATGAAAGTGGATTTCAAGAAAGCCTTTAATAAAATTGATTGGGGTTAAATCAAAAGCTTACAAACTAGTAAAATGGGAGAAACTCTATAGGCAAAAGGAATTCGGTAGATGGGGCATAACCAATTTGCAAGCATTCAATGAGACACTGCTGAGCAAGTGGCAGTGGAGGCTTCTGAGTGGGGAGATAGGAATATTTGCAAAGATCATTTTACTAGCATACTTTCAAAACAAGCAAATCAACCCATATAAGAATACACCAAGCAAAGCCTCATATTTCTGGAAAGGAGTCACTGAGAACTAGGACCTAGCCATGGAAAATCTCACAACCACACTGATATTAGGAAAAACAATCTGGATATGGTTCGAGAACTAGGTCAAAGATCGGAGCTCCAACATGGCTTTCCCGAAAATCCAAACGCTGATAGGAAAGGCAAACCTCACTCTCCTGGATGCCCGAGGATAGCACCAATAAGGCATACTGCTAATCCGGCCGCGACCCTTATCCAAAGGGGTAGGGGACATGATACAACGAATCCAGGACCACCTAGCAAGTAAAAGTAGAGGGGGGTGACTGTAGATTGTGGAGACTAACTCTGAACCAATAGTTTACAGTTAAATCACTATACCATTTCCGAATGGATGAGGCGACCAGAAGCAACCTCCCGTCATCATTTTGGAAGTAGGTTTGTCCCCTCAAAGTCAAACTCTTTATATGGTTGGCATGAGATGACAAGCTTCCCACGCTACACAACCTAGCGAAAAGAAACTCGATGGGGGAAAGGTCATTGTGTGTCCTATGAGACCAGGAAGAGGAAACCACTGACCACCTATTCACCTAATGCCCATACTCAACGACAATTTGGGACCATTACAGGCCCCTCCTTAGACACAGGGCCCACCCACCAAGATACAAAAACTTTTAGGCGAGGAAACACTCTCTAGACTTGTGGAGAAGGAGCTCCCTTCCGGATGGGAACTGATGACAATGGCAATCGCATGGATTATCTAGCTGGAAAGGAACAGAAGATGTTTCGACGACAAACGCCGAGTTTTCAAGGAACTACTCCTCTAAGCTAACTTTCTTTTCCTCTCCTGGATTGAGGTTACCAAGCCACTAGGAAGCTATAGCTACAGGAGTTTCATGCCATCTTTACGTAGAGCCTCACCATCACCAGAGACGAGCAAGCACCAAGGCACATGGGAATGGACTTTGAAGAGGAAATAGAATCGACCTCCAAAAATATAAGACATTTACCCTAAGTATGATGCGACGCAAGCCCTGGACATGATATTGCAATCTCTATAATTACAAGATGGGCACGCGGGACACACATGGGCAAAACCTCCTAAGGAAGAGTCTTCCGAGATAGAGAACCATTATTAGTAAAGGAGTAATCGAGACTAATCTCCTCCAAGCCTAGGAAAGTCATACGTGCTATATACTATCACAACTAGGGGCTATACTTAGTTTGGACTCCCAACCTGAGTTTGTATGCCTTATCGAGAACATGTATGCGTTGTGGAATGGGACTAGGGTAGGAACCTCAGAGAGGCCGAGTAGACCTAGATACATAAGGATGAACATAATATTTTGGGGTACAAGTGAGCTCTTTAAACATCGGGATGACTCTCTGGTGCCAACCAAAACAAAAAACAAAAAAAATAAACAAAAAAATAAATTGCGAAGAGATAGTCAAAAAGGTGGGAGAACTAGCTTCCCTAATGGTTGGGTATCCTATTAGTTAAAAGTGTTTGAAAGGAAAGTCTTTGCAGGTTCCTGCTGCTAACCACATTCTACATAGCATGCACCTATCTATATGGCATACTGATGTGCTATGCTCGTCCGTAAGTGCACGAGGTCGCTCAAGTAGTAAAGTACATTGAGAGTAATAAGGTAGTCGAATCCAAAGGGAACGACAGCGCTAGTTCTAATTTATCTTCTATTATATAGCCTAAAATATTTTTTGGCGTTTTTGTGATCCTAACTAAGCAATTTAAAGAATAACTAAAGCTAAAGTGAACAGTTGGAAAGTCTAGGGTTTTATCAATCAAAAAGACATGGTACCCCAAATCTCTACTACCTAAGAATCCCTTGCTCGACTCCATTCCTAATACTTGCTACCTAATTGATATATTCTTGGACCGTGGAGAACCCTAAATTAGTTTGACCACGATCTCTAGTACAGCCAAACACTAGTCCCATACAGTTATTTTGCCAAACGACTACATTATTATTATTTAGTGTTCTGTGGTACCCACTATTACATTTTACCCTAATCCGGAGAGTTTGTTGTGAAATCACCGCAATAACCCGATCTCTCCGTATGCGTGCACTACATATTATCTATGCCCAGATCTAGCTTGACCAAGATATCTCTTCATGCATCAAGCAACTCTAATTATATGATCGGCGCTTTCGCACTAACGAACCACAACCATTAAGCACACATAGATAATCCGCAAATATAATTAAAAATAAAAACCAAATATTAGAAAAGGAAAAGTGTCACAAGTTAATCCAACGGTTCAAGGACCTGAGCCACCACAAAAGGTTTAGCCTCTCATACTAATAGAATTCATCACAAAAGCTAAAGAAAAAAACATAAATAAAGATCATAAACTCCCTTGACTGATGCTTTCTCCAACTTCAATCTCCTCTCTGAAACCATTGCCTGCAGCCAAAGAACCTCCAAAAGTTGATTCGCCAAAAGTCCCCTTGCAATTTGCATCCGATGGTCTTTTATAGGCTTCAATTTTAAGCCAGACGACCGTGTCCTATGTTGACCCCGTGTATGAGTCTAGAATTATGTGGAATTAAATCAATTACGTTTTGGCTCATCCCTAGATGTACATGGCCTGTACACAGGCTCGACATAGCCATGCGCATCTAGATACCGCCGTGTTAGGAGCCTCATCTGCCAGTAGTTTTTCCAACTCTACACAATCTTCATTAAAAGCTTGATTAGATAATCATTTGACCTCGGATTGACTTGAACTTTTAAGGTGGCGTTTTTGACTTCTTGGTATTCAATTTGAACAGTGGAGATTGGCTTTAGAGTCTTGTAACTCTTGTAATAAATTCTTGACTTCTGCAGCTCCTTTGGCTCTAAATTGATTCAATTTTCGCTTCTTCTGTCCTGAGAACCTATTTTCCTATTCAGTAACAATAAAATACCCAACAAAGCACAAAAATATAGGAATCCATGTGAAAAGACAAGCAAAGTGCATACAAATATAATATGAAAATATGTATAATTATGCACTCATCACATACAATATTATTATAGAAGTTGTACTACCTGCTTCGAGAGTATAGGCTACCTCCGATGAGTATTAGCGTAAGGGGTGTGGTTTTCTCTCTTTCACGCCTTTCAATAATGACTTTGTAATCACCTGTTATCTCTTGGTTCTCTATGAACCAAAACTACTTGTACCAAAGGTTCAACTAAGAACCCTTTCGAAAATCAATGAACGTGGTTTATTCACACTTATAAAAAAAATGACCTTTATCTAATTTCTGCAATGTCTGAACTAGTGATTTAATATCGTTGGGATGATGATATAAAATCACTAAATTATATTTTTGGTATAAATTTGTTATATCAAAGATATTTTAGGAAAATAATATTATTGTTATCAAGAGTGTATTTCAAATGAGAGAGAGTCTTGTGTTTTATTTTGGCAAGAGTGATAAAAAGAGAAATGTTTTTTATTCTCTAGTAGGGTTTTTTCTTCTTCATCATTATTCAAAATTAGATCCCAAGATTTTTTTCCCTTCAAGGTGTCAAAGAAAGGTTGTTTTGTTGAGGTTGGAGTATAAGGTCGATAATGGAGCAAATTATTCTTTGTAGAATGGGTATTACCCTACTCTCTTATTGTAATTTCTCATTTCAATAGTGGATTAACTAAACGGTCTTGCTTGTGGCTGTAGCACTATTGTGGATGAACCACACAAATCTTGTGCCTCTATAGTTTGGTGTTTGCATGAATTTTCTTAAAGCATTATCATAAACTTCTATCAACTATTCTTTGTATTGAATTGATTTGTTTGTATTGGCACTAACAATTATAGGGTGGTGATTTGAATATTTCCACATTAAATATATTTGATGAAATTTCCTTCTTTTAAATTAAATAAATCATATTAATAGAAAACCAAGTAAGGCATGACTATGGTAAAGCTATGCAAAGCAAAAGAACCTTACATTTTCCCAATAGTTCTTAAGCCACACAAATTTTAAGATTTATATCCAAACCACTTTGGTAGTTTTTTTGTTAGATCTTAATATATTATTGTTAAACATTTATATTTTCTAATTAAATTTTTAAATATAAATTTAATTTATAAATTCTTATAAAATAGTATTTTATATGGCCCTTTGGAATTTGAGTGTTGTACACCAAATAATTTTCAGCAGAATAATGGATGATGACATGGGTTACTTACTTTTCTCCTAATGTTTGACATAGACCTGAGTGTTTTTTTTTTCACATAGGTTCTTGATGTATGCATGGTATTTATTGAGTAAAAATATACTGAAAACCTACAGCCCAATTTCCTTTCAGCTTTCCTGTGTCCCTTCTTAATGGTAATGTTTTTTTTTCTTATATTTCATTAAAATTTTATAGATTTGGATCTGTGTTTTATATACCTCTCATGTGTTTAGTACAGAACAACATGGCTAGTAAAGGTTGGGAGCCAAATCCTCTTTTCTCCACAAAGTTCAAAGTTGATCTCGAGGGCATGTAATTAGTATTCCTTCCCATATATATAGCCAATCACATTAGCACTTGGTTGTCATGAAAATGGATGAGAATGTTTTGTGGAACAATTCAACTATCAATGATGTTGTTTATCACTAGCCATTAAGGGAATATATAGGTACTCTAAGACTTCACTGATTATTAAATAAATTTAATCATTGACATGGTTACCTGTATCTCATGTGCAGCATGATTAATTTGTCAAGTACAAACAACATTACATTGTAGTTAAAATGCCAAACTGGCCATTAACTCACATGTATGACTGCCCATAACAAGAATTATACACCCTCGATTATAGGTTGTTTATAATTTACTTCACGGGCTGTTTGAGTAGTATCCTACAATAATAAATGAAAATTAAAAGAGAGATGGATGGAGTATTTCATATGACGATCAATATCCTCAAATAATGAGAAGTGAAGGATAGATTAAAAATATGGAGTTAAAGATTTGACACATTGATGAATGAATGGTTCATGGCTATTATTAACATTGTATTTGTAGGAGTTGTAGGACTTGTATTATGTTACGGAGATATTTGGTAGAACACGTGTCACCTGCCTAAATGACCACCTGTCACACACAGGGATACATCCCTTTGGCCACGCGGCAATATCACCGAATACTCTAGCACAATTCCGTTCGGTAAATAAGAATGAGGGTTCAACCCTACAAAATAAATCCGTCGGACTTATAAAAACCGTCTCATAAGGTGCTTATAGCCACTTGGGTAAGAAAATATCTAAACGCCTCTACAGTAAGTAGATCTTATCCACTTGCCTCTACAGTGGGCAGATATTCTCTACTTACCTACGTAGTACTTACTTACGTAGCACCTGCGTAGCACCTACACCGTAGGCAGATATTTTCTTACCGCCTTTTTGAGATATTTATTTACCGCCTTACTCACCACCTTTCCCACCGCCTTTGAGTTGTTATAAAAGAAGAACAACGATGGAAAGAAAAGGATCTAAAAAAAACGTCACCCAAAACACTTCTTTCTCACAAGTTTTCTGACTTAAGCATCGGAGTTAAATCCGATTGAAGGCCCAATTCGATCACTCTCTTCCCCTTTGCATTCGCCGAAATAAAAAGTCGATAATTCCGATCGGCATTCCAGAGCGCTTCCTATTCGTGAATCTGAAGTAAGTGTCCACATCAACTATAAATTTCAACCGCTTGTCGAAAAGTCAGACCGGATCACGAGGCAACAAAGAACTGCGTGAGGTGGACCAGTTTTTGGCATCAACATATTACATGTTATAGAACCAAAAATGATGCTTTAAAGCAAACTCATGCATGTTTTGGTTCTATTATTTGAATCTAGTCCAACTTAGTTTACCTAACTTATTTGGTGCATTTTTATCATGCATTGTACATATTTTAGCGCTAATTCAAGTTGTATTTACTTGTATCAGATGAGAAAGATTCAGGAGTCAAGCATGGAAGAGAAGAAACCCATAAATCACCACACAAAGCGAGATGGAATTTGGTGTCATGACGCCAAACCCGAAGAGAGGATTATTAGCTAGTGGTTCACATCGCGACAATGATCATCAAAGGGCTACTTACGACTTGGCGTCGTGATGTCGATCCTTGGGCGTCGCGATACCAAGTGAAGCGTCTATAAAAGGCTGCGAAATTTCTCATTAGGGCATCTTTGCTCGGTAGTGGAGTCCAGCCTTAGGATTTTAATCTAGAGAGTCCGGGATAAGGCTTGCTAATACTCTTTATATCTGTAGTTTTATCACCTTTGTGTTACTATTCATGGATTTGATGCTTCTAGACATTGATATTTTGTTGTTTAACTTCATGATGTGTGGCTAAACTCTATTCCAGGGTTGTATGACATTATTGACATATTAGTTTATATAGTCTTTTATTTATATTGATTGCTTCCTATGTATATGTGCTTGTGATATGATCTTTATTAAATCATGCATCTAAAGGTAATGTCAAATCTTTAGCTATACTTTCATGCAACTAATTGTATGGACAAGTCATGCATCACACGGTAGAAGTCCGGTTCAACCGGAAACCTGTGGTATAGACATATATCGTAGTCGCCTTATGGTTAGGGTATAACATCTAGGGTTATATAACGTCCCACTCTACCCATAGACATATGGTCTTAGAGATCATGGGTATATTCGTCGAGATATCGAGAATCATTATCAATACCCTTGCATTGAGGTCCCTTAGTCATACCACTAACTAGCGCTTGTTCCCAAGAATAGCAATCATCTATGAATCATAGACAAAAATGAATAACATGTTAAGAAGGCATACAACCCTAGTACTTTATTATTGAGTTTTCCTCGTAGTCTTCATTAATTTCTATTGCTTTCAAGGATTAGTATAGTTAGATAAAAGCCCCAAAATCGCTTGATTGAATGAACTAAGGTTTTAGAGTAGGCTAGTGGTGAGATACAACCACAGGTGTACGGATCGTAATCAAGTAATAAAAGTAGACTCAAAAGTCGGGTTATCGATCCTCAGGGTGAAGGAAGTACTAGTACCTACTACTTGTCTACTATCTATTCGATCTAAAGGCGATTGATTATACTATGTCTAAATTAAGAAATTTCCAACACAAACAATGGGCTCAAATTGCTCTTGATGACAAACAATCATCAAAATGGGATACTTGGGTGATAGAATCCCCTTGGATTTCTAAAATGTGGATAAATTCTCTATGATAATAGTTGGTGAATCCTTGGCCAAGGGTTCCTAATATGCTTTCACTCCCTCTCTCGAGGTTAATTACTAATCCTAGTGCCCTTACCAATGATGTTCTAGGGAACCTAATTCTTGGGAGGATTATGGGAATAATACATCTAAAGGATTCGCTCTCCTTAGTACCCGTTCTCCCGGTATACTCACAATCCTCTCTATTGGAGATGGTCTACACATGGGGAGGCTCTAGCTTCTTCCCTCATATGGACTATAAAAATCGCTCAAGGCTTTCGCAACGTAGAGGAATTAACTCACAATAAAACATCCAATAAACACATAGATTCACCCAAGCATTCATACATAGAGAATAATCATCAATTAAACCATATCCAAGGGTTCATCAACACCCAAGCATCTACAAAATTAGCTCTCCATGAAAGGAGATCAACAATGCAAAGATGAGAGAAATCAAAGAGTTCATGATAGAGTACAAGGATATTACATACACCGTTGGTGGATTCCTTGACTCCTCTCCTAGCTTTTGCCCCATTTCTCATCCTTCTAGGGTTGGTAATGAAGATCTCCAAAACCCTAATCAAGCCCTATTTTCCCCAAAGCTCTCTCCCTCTAATCTACAACTCCTTCTAAGCTAGAACTCCCTCTAAGCTCGAACTCTCTCTAAAACCCCCAATCTTCGGATTATATACCCCACTCTTAAGTCCTTAGAGCATCATTTATATTTTTGCCCTTGCCTAGGTTCATAGATTTGCAAGAAACTTATGACATAAGAGCCCATATACATGCCTGTATAGACTCCGGGTGGACCTATATGGGCATATATCAGACCATATGAGAGCTTGTATGGCCTCATACGGGGTAGTGTACGGCCCAAGGAGATTGAGTGCATGTGCCCTAATTCTCCAGGTCCATATGGGTACTAGTGGATAAGTAAAGCCTGTATGCCTTGGTTTTGTCTCCAGAAACGCTTCATTTCGGCCTTAATTCTCCTTGAAAAGCTTTGTTTCTCCTGGGGTCTCGATATCTTGCCTTGTTTATCAAAATAAATACATTTTAAGTATCAGTGGGTCAAAACTCCTTGAAATTGCATAAAAAGAATACAAGAATATGGTATAGAATTATGTTAAAATGAACACTTATCACATATCTCCAAACTTAAAGGTTTGTTTGTCCTCAAGCAAAGAAAAGAAATTAACAAAAGAAATGTGAGTGTTTATCCTCTAGCCATAGAAGTCATGGCGTAACTCTTTTTTTCAAGTTCACCATCCAAGTGTTTGTTCTCCCATTTCTACTCCAGGGCTTAAATAGATATTGTGACAAATTTTTTTTTTTAATATAGTTCTAAACAAAGCTTGTTCACTCCACATGCCATGTTCCAAAATTTTTGCAAGACAAGTATATCCTCAATAGACTCTAGAGAATTCTTGAGGCCCTATGATCTAAGGAACTCATTTATATTAAATAAGTGGTGGACAAGTTAGAAGGAGTTTAAGTTGGTGTTGTTTTTTTTTTACTCGGGTAGGGCATCCCAAATGGATTCGACTTTCTCGCATTAAAGACCAATGTAGAGTGTTGTTCCTCCTCTTAGCAGGGTGCTCATGCTGATTAGGCACTGGAGCACTTAGCTACTAAGATGATTATAACTCTACATGGTTGTGTTCGTGCTGAGTAGTGACTTTTCAAATTAAGGAACGCTGTTATCAGGAGCTAGAACCCCAAAATACTTAATCATAACAAGCTGCGGAACACTGTCTTCATTGTTTTACAACTACTATGTGCAGACTATTTCATTCTCCCCTTTACTTATCCACTAGGTCATATTATGATGGGTTAGAGATTTGAAATACTGCAACGAAGTCTCTTGGAGACATTGAAAATGATGCTTAGCTATTAAAGTCAAGAGAACATGGCAATGAGTTATCTATTCTCTCTGAAGGTTATGAGTATCACAAGGATGTTCTCTAAGTACCTATGGCGTTTCATAGGAGAATTTGACAAAATTATGTACTAAGATGGTACCCTAAAAATAGAATGTGTCAACGTTTTTCCTTATGGCCTTCATCAACGTATGATAGTCATGAGTAAAGATTTGCAATTAATTTCACTAATAGCCACCCATCTCCATACTGAAAAATGTACATTGTCCTCAATTTACTCAATAAATCCAAAATTAAATTAGCATGGAAGAAGGTGAACTAAAACTTCCCCGGTTAATTTGTTGTGCCACTTGATTTTCATTAATTGATCACATGGCGAATACCAGAGGATGTTGATTCCAGTTCCAAATCTGTATGAGAAGGAAATCATCATAACTCCACAAAAAATAATAGGAAATCAAGGGAATCCACAGAACGTAAAAAATAAAGATAAGTTTAGCAAAGCAGTACCCTTGCTAAATAATACAACGGTGCACAAATGAAAGAGACAAGTCTACATAACACCAGTAAGCAAATAAAAGCAACATAGGAAAGTAAAAGATACATAAACACAAGTAACAAGATATGTCCCAGTCCTCAAGAAGTTTGGATCATCTCCGATGCCTCGAAAGTGATGCAAATGGGGTCCTTGAGATGGAGGAGGTGCAAATGGTGACCGCACTCGATGAAAAGGGAGAGCTCTGCGGAACTGCCTCAATCGACGCCGCCCTCCGTGATCTGGGTCCTCATCTTGCACCGCCGCCAAGAAGAATGGTATCCTCGGATCAATGTTCCAATCCAAAGAGTAGAATAGTTAAAAAACTTCCTTGTTTAGTTATCGAACACGGACCTCAGATATCTACTTCTCCAAACTCGCAAGGTGGCTCCTGATGGTGAAGAGAAGTCGACCGGCCAGCGAGGGTGGATTGAAGTCCTCAGAGCACGACTCCTGCTCATCTGAATCATCTCATGCCTGACAGACAATGGTTTAGTGACTTCCTGAGTGTTGGAGCAGCCCCATCTGTAGAGGGTGTTCATCCAAGAGTCGTGATCAACTGCAGCCACGGTGCGCCTTCCGTCCTATCCTCAAGGCCCATACCTATGATCAGGCAGTTGATGTAAGGTCCCACGTTGATGGTCTTGAGGCAGGAGCTCTATCTCTGATGCGCCAAGTAGTTGGCGAGCACGTATCCTAGATGGATCGGTACTCGCTCAAATATGCTATAGAGGAAGAAGCACTCAGCTATTGTGATAACTTTGGTGCTATCGTCGTGACTCGCAATCGTGCGAATGATGAGAGCATGGATATACCGATACACGTGGTCGGTCATCAGGGACGCCTTATTGTTGTCGTGACACCTGTCGAGTTGTAGCCAGTAGCGCGTGGAAGAGATGATGTGTTTCAGGAAGGAGATGAGAAGCTCGCTATACTCATGACTATAGAGCTGATCGCGATCATAGAACCCCATATAAAGCGCTAACTGTATGTAGCTCGTGGTCGGCTGCACCCTGTAGAGCTAAAACACGATGGTGGTAAGTCTCTGCTTCGCTACAGCGCTCCTATTAGCCTCAAAGATGCTCAACACCTCTAATGTAGGCTCCTTAAACACCTCGTTGTTAAGGGAGAGCACTTTGTCCCATCCACATAAAGATATCATCTCTTGAACGCGATCGGCTATCGCGAGCTGAGACGTTCCAATCGATGATCAACATACGACCGAACAGGTGGGCGGCGAGGCGAGTGTAACGGTGGAGGAAACGATCCTCCGTAAACTGGGGGTCACTGAATGATGAACCCTCTCCCTTGCAACCCCTTTTTGGCATAGAGACGTGGTTCCCTTCTTAGGCTTGTCTACAAAATAATTGAAAAAGGTGTTAGTGCAACTGAAAATATTGGGAAACAAGCCAAAATTGTGCAGTAAGACCCTTGATTGGCCCTATACGGGCTAGCATAAGGGTTGTTATGTGGCCTATATGACCCTGCCTGGGGGGCTCGTATGCGCCTTGTCGCGCGGGTGCCGATGGCCATGGCGATTCCTTTCCCCATTTGCATCCAAATCACACTCATTTCATACCCTAAACTCTATACATACTTTTGATTAAAGTATTGCGACAAAAACTTGACGCAAAATCACGCATTCATCACCCATTCATTCAAAATTCATCCATTCAAAATCCTAGAGTTCTAAACATAGAGAAGATGGATTCAATCGACAAATCAAGCAATTAGAAAGCATACCTAGGGGAGAAGGAAGCCCAAAATCAAGAGGAGAGGTCACGTCGGTGAAGAGGAGGCTCGGATTGGCGTGGAGAGGGAGTAGGGTCGGTTAGGGTTTAAAAGGAAATGAGGGGGCGCGTTTTATAATGCCCCAACTTATGTAACTGACCGACCCCATATGGGCTCATGGGCCATATACAGGCCCGTATAAGGTTATAGCTGTGTCATACGACGTATATCAGCCCGTATGACACCCCATATACACCTGGATTTGGCTTATGCAGCCAATCTAGGAGGCCATTCGCGACCTACTCGCGCGACCTAACAACAATTATCAATCTAGGTCTATGAATTAAGAACAACCAGCATGATGATACAAGATAATGTGCATGATGATATAAGATAATATGAACATGGATATGAAACATCTAATTTATTTATTCCAAACACACAATCTAGCCAAACAAAATAAAATTGCAAAGAAAGAAAAATAAATTTTCAAGAACCTGGGTTGCCTCCGAATAAGCGCTTGTTTAACGTCACTAGCTTAACTACCTTCACCTTACCTCACGGGGGCTCAAATACCTTGTAGTTCTCATCGGCTCCACCTTTGAAACATTGTCCAAATATTAGCATTCACTGTTTAGTGTAGATAGAACAAGTATTCTCCTTCATACTGGGCCTTCCTCAAAAAGAGTGTGAGCAGAAGAAATGGTGTTTGCCCCTTTTTCCTTTACCTTCCTCCAGCTTTTTGTTGGAATAGTAAATTTCTGCTTCTTCTTCACCTTCTCTATCTCAGCTCCTGGGTAGATCCTTGATAAAGGAGAACCCTTTTGAATATCTTGTAAATCCTCCTCTTTATCTCCCAAACAATCATGTAGTAGATCTACCATCAAGGGGTCTTCTATGCTTTCGGAGGTGATAATGTCGATACCATCAACACTATAAGAGGTATCATCTTAAGCCATAGTGTCTCACATGGCATCGGGTAGCTTGAATACCACCTCTTGATCTCCCATCCTCAAAGCTAGTCTTCCTTGTGCATGATCTTCAAGTGCTTGAGCGGTGGCAAGGAACGAACACCCAAGAATGATTGGAATGTCAACATCATCATCAACATCTTAGAGTACAAAATAGGCTAGGAAAACAAATTTATTGATTTGGACAAGCACATCCTCAACAAATCCCATAGGTCGCCTCACAGATCGATCAGCTCGTTGCAATGCTATCCCCGTGGGCTTTTGTTCTTCAAGACCAAGCTTCATATACAACTTATATGACATTACATTGATGCTCGCCCCTGAATCTGCCAATGCCTTCTTTGTAATACCTTCACCAAGTATACAACGGACAACAAAACTACCCAGATCTTTCAACTTCTTGGACATGGTTTGTTCCAAAATGGCCAAGCATTGGGGTTTCAAAGTGACAGCAATTGACTCCTCCAATTTCCTTTTGTTGGATAGAAGATCTTTCATGAATTTTGCATACTTGGGCATTTGAGACAAAACTTCTACCAATGACAAGTTTATGTGTAATTGCTTCAACATGCTTATGAACTTTGCAAATTGAGCATATTCCTTATCTTTCTTTAACCTTGTCGGATACGGTACTTTGGGTTGGTTAGGAGGTAGGGGTGAGGTTCTCGCCAACTTCTCCTTCACCTTCCTCTCTTCCTCAGTTCTAATGACAGGTTCAGAATCTTCAACTTCAACCGGGGTTTTCTCTTTGAGGCCTTGAAACGAGGAGTTCTAATTCTTTCCCACTCCTCAATGTGATGGCTTTAAGTTGTTCCCCCCAGGGTTCTCTTATGTATTTCTCGGCAAGCTTCCTTGGGGCCTTTCCGATAGAGTCTTCGCAATTTGCCCAACTTGATTTTCCAAGTTATGAACCGTGGCTTGCAAATTCCGAATTGTAGTGTCATTGTTCTGCATGTACTTAAGTATAAGCTCCTCCATGTTGGGTTTTCTCTCTTGATGTTTTTGAGGTTGTTGGAAGCCGGGAGGATATTGCCCCGCTTATGGGTTCCCATAGGATAGTGCCGGATGGTTCCACTTGGGTGCATAGGGTCTATATTGGCCATCTGGTTACCTTAGTGCATTTCCTATATATTGCACTTGCTCTATAGGAACCATTTTTGTGCTTGCAATGGGACAATTAGATACTTCATGTCCCCCTCCACATGTATTGCAAAACATGACTGTAGCTGGCCTGGAGCTATTGTTGGAAGTAAGTAGCTCAATCTTCTTCATCAATATGTCCAACTTTTCTCCAAGAATAGTATCTGTAATTATGGGTTCATCCAATGACCCAACTATCTTCACTTGTTTTCCCCTTGTGGAGAAATGGGCTTCATTACCGGCCATGTATTCAAAGATTTGCTCGGCATCTTCCAGATATTTGTTTACTAATGACCCGCCGGCGGCAGCATTGACTAATTGCCTTGAAGTATTATCCAACCCATTGTAGGTGTGGATCTTGGCACAAGGGTCTAGACCATGTTGAGGACAATGCTGGAGTATGTCTTTATATCTCTCATAGGTTCCAAAGAATGTCTCTATAGCACCTTGCTTGACGGCAGAGATATCCAATCTTAGCTTTCTGGCCTTGCTTGATGAGAAATATCAGCCAAGAATCTTATCAAGCATTTCATCCCAAGTACGAAGAGAGCCGGAAAGGAGTGAAGCAAGCCATCTATAAGCTCCCCATCTCAAAATGAATGGAAAGAGTCTCAATCGAATTGCATCGTTGGAAACCCAATTGATCTTGAACATATTGCAAATTTGAATAAACTTTTCTAGGTGAGCATGGGGGCCTCATCGGGTCTCCCATTAAACTGAGCTAAATTCTGAATCATGGTCATTGTGCTCGCCTTGATATCAAAAGTGTTCATGTTACATTGGGAGGATGGATACTGAATTCCTCTCCTGCGTAGTGAGATCTCTCATACTCGAGCACTGTTTATCTTCTTTCGGCCATGATGGGCACTACTCTCACTTCACCACTAGCTTCAGTAGGTATAGAATTTTCTGATTCTGAAGAGGGCCTCGGAATTGATCCTTCCGCTTCTCTCAATCTTCGGTGTAATGTCCTTTCAATCTTACTATCCACTTCAATCAATCCTTTAGGGTTTTTATGGGTCATGCATCAACACCTCACAACAAGGTATAGTGAGAAAGACTAGTAAGTATGAAATCAATTGAACAAAAAGTAAAACAAACAAAGAAAATAAAATGATTAAATTAGTAAACTCCTAGTTTTCCTAGTAGTCCTAATCTCCCCGGCAACGGGGCCAAAAACTTGGTGAGATGCGACCGCAAGTGTACGGGTCATAATCAAGCAGTAAAAGTAGACTCAAAAGTCGGGTTATCGATCCTCAGGGAGAAGGAAGCACTAGTACCCACTACTTGTTTACTATCTAGTCGATTCAAAGGAGATTGATTATACTAAGTCTAAATTAAGAAATTGCTAACACAAAGATTGTGGTCAAATTGCTCTTGATGACAAACAATCATAAAAAGGGGATACTTGGGTAATTGAATCCCCCTTGGATTTCTAAAATGTTGATGAAACTCTCTATGATAATACTTGTGGAATCCTTGGCCAAGGGTTCCTAATATGCTTTCACTCCCTCTCTCTGGCTGAATTACTAATCCTAATGCCCTTACCGATGATGTTCTAGAGAACCTAATTCTGGGGAGGATTATAAGAATAATACATCTAAAGGATTCGCTCTCCTTAGTACCCGAGCCCCCGGTGTACTCACAATCCTCTCTATCGGAGATGGTCTACATATGGGGAGGCGCTCGCTTCTTCCTCCATATGGACTATGAAAATCCATCCGGGCTCTCGCAACGTAGAGGAATTAACTCACATTAAAACATCCAATAAACACATAGATTCAACCAAGCATTCATACATAGAAAATAATCATCAATTAAACCATATCCAATGGTTCATTAACACCCAGGTATCTACAAAATTAGCTCTCCATGAAAGGAGATCAACAATCCAATGCAAAGATGAGAGAAATCAAAGAGTTCATGATAGAGTACAAGGATATTACATACACCGTTGGTGGATTCCTTGACTCCTCTCCTAGCTTTTGCCCCCTTTATCTTCTGTCTAGGGTTGGTGATCAAGATCTCAAAAACCCTAATCAGGCTCTATTTTCCCCAAAGCTCTTTCCCTCTAAGCTATAACTCCCTCTAAGCTACAACTCCCTCTAAAACCCGCAATCTTCGGATTATATGCCCCACTCTTAGGGGGCGTTGGTTAGGGGTAATGTTTTCACATTCCCAGGAATGAGGCAGTAATGTGAAAACATTACCACGTTTGGCAAAGGTGGTAGTGGGAATAAGTTGGTAATCCACATTACCAACTTACTCCACATTACCACATTGGTGGTAATATGGATTACCACCAAAATAGGTGTCTATCCACATTACCAAGTTGATAGTAATGTGGATCAACATTTTGCCCTCCGTCCTTTTACCATATTATTATTATTATTATTATTATTATTATTATTATTATTATTATTATTATTATTATTATTATTATTATTAATATTAATTACTATTATTATTACTATTTATTATTATTATTTATTATTATTACTACTATTATAATAATAATAATTATTATTATTTAATATTTGATCAAAATTTTAGATGCAAGTTTATTTCAGAAAAATGTGTCATAATTAATTTTTGGTATTAAAATTTAATTAATTTTAATTAAAACTTTATTTTAATTTTAATTTTAATTTAAATTTACTCAAAATTTTATACATAAGGGTATTTTGGGAAATTTGGAACATTACTAAGTTGATTACCTTGACCAACCAAACATGAACCAAACATGGTCATATCATATTACCACAACATTCCCAGGCATATAGCATTCCTAACTTCATTCCGAGGCATATCACATTACCGTGGTCATATCTCATAAAACCAAATGCGGGTTATTTCCATTTTTGCCCTTGCCTTGGTCTGCAAATTTGTAGGAAACTTATGACATACGGGGCCGTCTACGGGCCCTTATAGACTCCAGGTAGACCTATATTGGGATATATCAGACCGTATTAGAGACCATATGGCCTCATACAGGGTGGTGTACGGCCCCAGGAGATTGATTGCAGAGGCTCTGATTCTCCGGGTTTATACATGCCGTATGGAAGCCCGTATACCTTTGTTCTTTCTCTAGAAACACTTTATTCCGGCCTCAATTTCCCTAGAAAAGCTTCCTTTCTCCTTGGGGCTCGATATCTTGCCTTGTTTATTAAAATAAACACATTTTAAGTATCGATGGGTTAAAACTCCTCAAAATTGCATGAAAAGCATACAAGAATATGTTATAGAATTATGCTCAAATGAACACTATCAGCTAGTACTTAATTAGGTCATTGTACTACTCCTTGTAGAATATGACCCTTGGACTCGTCACTTTTATTACATCGACAAAAAGTCTGGTTGCATCCGGACGCTTATTGAATATATGCATGAGACAGATCAATGTTTTTGATGTTGTTACTGGGGAGTGGTTAGACTTTTAGTTAATATTAGCTGGAATTGATGCATATTTAATATACGTGACTGATCAAAGTTTTTGGCACTGTTGTTGGGTAATGATTAGACTTGTAGTTAATATTAGCCAAAATTGAGCCAAACTCACTTCAATCATTTCCTTTTATTTTTATTTTTTTATTATTATTTTTTATTTCTCTTTATTTTATAGTGATTTTAGATTTTTCATCACCTGGTTTATTTTCTTGGTTTTGTTAATTAATTCTTAAATTTCAATGATAATCACATTTTCCACATATAAAAAATACAGTAATTATGGTAGAAGACTACTAGCCACCCAGTTTGAGAATGCAAAGTTCGATATGCAAGATTTTCACCAAGTATTCAAAGATAAAACATTAAACCAACAACTATCAGTGGCAATCAGAGAGAATGGAATTTGAAAGAGATTCAGGAGTTCAAAGGAAGGCAGCCATTGCAGAATTGGCAGCCCAAGCTAAAGACCAAATGAGACGAGTTGATTTCAATGTGCTTCGAGAAAATCATTTTAATGCCCAATACAATGAGGGCTAGAACAATTACCCCAACTTCTCATGAAATGAGTATCAAGAACCATCATTTGTATTCCAACCTTAAGGGATTCTAGGATTTCAATTCCAAGTTAGAGCAATACAACAAGTTGAGGAGTATACTTCTCTAAAAGACCTAATAATGAAATATATGGAATACACTGATGCAATCCTCTAAGAACATACGGATAGACTAAAAATGTAGCAACCCAGTCAATTAAATAACTGATGTGTTCCTAGATAAACAATTTAAAGCATGGCTAAGGGATCCTTAAGAAAACCTAGGGAAGGATGAGCAGAAGCAAGACAAGAATCTAGCTTTGAGAAGCCTGCAACAACCAGAGACAACAAGCAAAGACAATGAGAAATCAAGCCCTACAAGCTAAAAACTAGAGCAAGGAAAAGATGCTAAGTAGGGAGATTACTAAAAAGAAGATTGGAGATATCTATCCTCCTCCATATTTTCCTCAAAGATTGCAATAAAAAGTGTTTGATGAATAATTTCAACAAATCCAAAAGCACACATTGATGATGATGAACCTTGCTATCCAACTTAAGAAAAGGAGTTGATCAAGTACGTAATCCGCAAGTGTATGGGTCAAAGCAAGTGATAAAGTGGACAATGAAGAGTAGGGTATCAAACCATAGAGACCGAGAAATACTAGTAGTAATCAGGTATCTATTATCTAGTCTAACCGAATTTGATGATGTCTAAACTAATTTACTCTCTAAAACAAAGAAGATAGAGAATCGAATCTCACTAATTACTCAAAGAAGTAGTAGGGCCAATCAATCATAGGAGAGGGATATACGTGCAATATTGAATCCCCTCGGTTTTCATAAAGATAGACAAAGGATATTCGTGCAATAAATCCCCTTCTTGTGTTAGCGTTCTAAGAAATCTAATTCTTGGAAGGATTACAGGAATAAGACATGTTAAAAACTCACTCTCCTTAGTGCCCGATCTCTTTGCGCACTTATAATGATCCTTTCTATTAAGGTATGCCAGCACACAAGGAGGCGTTCGCTTCTTCCCCCGGTGCGTCAGATTGGAAATCTGGGCTGTCGCAATGTAGATCTCCAATTCAATGAATAACATTAAATAGATCTCAAAAATTAAAGCAACTGATTAACCATTAACATCTAATGTCAAAAATAAACATTAACCTGAGGACTCATCATGCCCAAATACCTAGAAAGTTGGTTCCCCATGGAAGGGGAACACAAATCCAATACAAAGCAATAAAGAGAGGAAATAAACATAATAAAATAAGTTATTTCCTCCACTATTAGGGCAGTGATAGGACCGTTGATGAGTCTTCCTCTATGCCTCGGCCGTCGAAGAAAACTTGATAATGATGCTCAATATGCCCCTCACCTCCAAGCGATGCTCTCCAATGCCCAATGTGGTAAATGGGATTTGTGGATCAATAGATGATGGGAGCTCCCCTTCAAAACCCTAAAACCCAGCTATTTATAGGGCCCATCGCATTTGGATGATGATAAACACGTTTTCCAAGACGTTTAGTCTCAGTTAACTCACAACACTAGGTTTGGGTTCGAGCCACACGGGCGTCTGCCAGCAAGTTTGCTTTACTAGCAGATCAGAATATGGCTTTCCTCAGCAAGTCTGCTCACCCATTGGCTTCCTGGCAAGTCAGAGCAGTTCTCCATGGGTTAAACGGGCCTGTCTAGAACCATACAAGTCCGTGTGGGTCTTTAGTGCTACCAAACATGCTTGAAATTGCTCAGAATGGCTTTATAAATTCATGTCGCCCTTGGAATACGCCCGAATTGTCCAGTTAAAGAAAATTAACACAAATTAAGTATCGGTGAGCTATATTTCCTCTAAATAACATGCTAAGTGTATAGAAGTATGAGATAAAAATATGACAAATTAAATATTTATCAGGAGTGCTCTAACAAGCCAAGTTGTATTACCATTAGGCCCAATGAATCATGGAAAGTAATATTTATTACTGTTAAAGACAAATGATGACATAGCAACACATTAATAACAAGGGGAGCCGAACGAGAACAGTTGGTCCTTATATAAAATGACTTATTAAAACCATTGTTGGGTGCACAAAAAAATTAAGTATGTGGTCAATATCTGCCACTAGTGCTGGACTATTTTCTTCAAAAGATGCTGAATTATATGCTAATATATTCAAGACCTTCAGAAAACGGTGAAGGCATTACAAAGGAAAAGGTTTTGAGAAAAATGTAACTCGAATTGTAGGAAAAGGTTCAAGTTTGGGGGAGACTCCATCCATTTTTAAGACCAAGGAACAAGAATAAAGTGAGGGTTACAGACCATGCTTGGGAATGAAGCATAATAGAGGGTGTGCCCAACTCCTCCTTCGTATGAGAGTAGGAGGTTTGTGTTGGTGGATGCATGTCGAAGCCCGCTACACGAGGTCCCTTTTGTTGAAGGCCCACATTATTATGAGGAATAGATTTCAACGATGGCAGTTTCGAGGACTAGCAAAAATAGATTCATGAGACGAGTTGGGTGACATTTTGCTCCTAACCTGAAACAGTGCTAGTCCCAGTTGTCCAAGAGTTCTACGCGAATGTCCTGAAACATTAGAAGGACACTATTATTGTGTGGGAGCCACACGGTCTAATATTATATGCAAAACCATCAATAACATTCTCGAGCCGGAGATCGCCACAAATAATTCACAATGAGTAGATAGCTAGATGAGGATGTCGATTTAGGAGCTCAGTATTCCAGGCACAACCTGAAAGCTGTCCAGGGGGTCATTCAAGAGGGGAGCCCTAAAGAGAGAATATCGCCTTTGGCTTTATTTTATCTCTGCTAGGTTGTTGACCACCAAGCACATGAGTGGTGTGACCAAGGACCATATAGTACTTATTTATGCTACCTCTAGGGGCGTGAGCATGGATATTGATTGGCCACATCATCCATCTTCAAATCTTGAACATGGCTCGCACCACCAGGAAGGGACTCTAGTATCCCTACGACATCACAACACTCTGCGCTCAGGTTTGGCTGCATTGGGGCGAGGATGAGGTACTACTCTAGCCAAGATGCAATTAGATGTAGCCCTGATTCATTAGATAATCCCAGATCCAAAGGACATCATTGGATCATCATCAGCTCAAGTACGACCATCATCACATGCAAGGAAGCCGACCATGGCAGACCACTTATAGAGGGTCGAGGCCAGAGTGATAATTTAGCACACTATATATATTACTTGATGTAAATGGATACCATGCATAATTAGATCTTACATAGGTGCACTCAACACATAGGGATGAATATGCAGCCATTCCCACTAGCCCCTCATGAGCCCTGCAATAATTTTCGAGGAGAACGAGGATGACGATGAGGACACCGCTTCATAGTGGAGTGTTCTTTTTACATGCTCTCCTGGTGTTTAGTGCTTCTGACACTACTTAGAAAATAAGAGATTTATTTTTCAAACTTTAGGAATGTTATTTTACTATACATACTTATAGTTAAAATTTCTTTATAGTCTTATTGAATGCCCTTGCTTCAATTTGTATGTTGTATGGAAAACTTGTATGTATTGTAGAAAAGGAGTAGAGTATGAATCTAATTGATGTCGAGTAGTTCTTGAAACAAGGGAGGACAATATAGTAGTAGGGAACAAGTGACTTTTAAATATTCTCTTCTATATAAAAAAAAAATCATGTTTGAAATGAAAGAAGAAGAGATCATCAAAATGGTGTGGGTAATAGCTTGAACAACCCTATAGTTATGATCTTTGGGCGTCACGATGCCACGTTGGGAGTCTATAAAAAGCTACAAAGTCTAACATTAGGGAATCTTGATTAGTGGTGAAGTCCAGCCTTGGAGCAGCGATCCAGAGAGTCCTGTGGGCATCCAAAGTAGGGGAGAACTCGACAAGGGGATAAAGATTTGTTTTTAATTGTTTGATTCTTCATTTTATCACTTTTATATTCCTATTCATGAATGTTGTGTGTGGATTTATTGATACTTTGATGTTAAACATCATGATTTGTAGCTAGAACTTTGGTAAGTGTTTAACTATTCATAATTTTATATTACATTCATATGTACTCTGCATGTTATTTGGAGAAAATATAGCTCACTGGTACTTAATTTGTAATACTTTTGATAAACATGGAATAATAAGGATGTTTCAAGAGAAAGGGGACTTTCGAAGGTGTTTCAAGGGCCAAAACGTAAAAGTGTGGAGCTAAAAAGGACCTACAAATGCCCCCAACATTATGGGCAAGTTGTCCTAAGATTTGGAGTAAAAATAAAATCGAGGAGGCATGCGGTGAGCCGCATTGCGAAGCACGTCATGGGCACATACTACATCGATTTCAGCCACTATAGTGTTTTCAGCCTGATTTTCTAGAACAACGTCTTTGCCGCGCTACATACTGCTTTGTATGGCACACATCACGGCTGCCGCTTGATTCATGATTTTTCAGCCTGGATCGGGTCAACATGGACCCGACACATGTCATATGTTCTCTCACATTTCTGAACCCTATAAATACCGATTTTAAGGGTTATGAGAGGCATCTTAGGTAATATTCATGATCTTTGGAAGACCTTTAACGGTTGGCACATCATCTATCACTCTCTACTGTGTGAGGATTTGAAGGGAGATCATCTTGGAAGGCATCTATCATCCAGAAAAGGGGAAATTTTCTCGAGATCCACCACCGGATTATCGTGGAGTCTAGAAGAGAGCTTCTATTATTTATTTTTATGTCTTCACTTATATAGTGCATGGATTTGTGTTCCCCTCTCATGGAGAACTAACTTATTAGGTATTTGGCCATGATGAAGCCATGGTCATTGATTGCACTTGATATTGACTCTTAATGGATTTATTTAGTTACCTCTGTTTTGCGATCTATTGAGTTTTATTCTATTGCATTGGATTTCTACGTTGCGACAATCCAAGTTTCTAATCAACTCACCGAGGGAAGAAGCTGACAGCCTCCTCGTGTGTAGGTCTATCTCAATAAAGATGGTTGTGAGTACACGAGAGATCGGGTACTGGGAGAGCAAGTCTTTAATAAGTTTTATTCTTATAACTCTTCCAAGATTTAGATTCCCCAAGATGCTAACACGGTGGCGCACTAGGTATTAATCGCCTTCGAGAGGGATTGAATACATATTAGGAATCTGATAAGTACACAATTATACATATATTTCTATCATATTTGTATGCACTTATCCGGTTTTTCGTGATCAATTTCTTCTATTTTTGTGCTTCTCGAGGTTTATTTTGTGATTGAGCAGGTAAAATAGGTACCGAGAGCAAAAGAAGTGAGAAAGCGAGGGGCAAACCAGTAAGCAAAACAAGTCAAAAAGTGTCTTTCTGAGAAATGCATGGCCATAGTACAATATATGGCATGCCCGTGTACAAGCATGTGCACATCTCTATATTCAAAACTCATCAAATTCATTTTGGCACGGTCGTCTGAGATGCTTGCTTGCCTCGGTGCACCACCACAACTCCACGACCTACTGAGATGGGTTTGCAATATTCCGTAAATTATTTAAAAAGATCCAAGACTCCAACTACGATCCCAACCAATCAGATTGAAGAAGAAGGGGTTGGGAACATGTAGTTAAAATTCTTGGTCGATCCAAGTTGATTTGGTCATCCGATTGAGCACTTGATGAAAACTGTGTAGACTTAGAATTTCAGTCCGATTTATCCCAAATTATCTTAAGATTATCTGGACCCACTCAAACTCAAACCAGAAGTTATCCATAAGTGGGAGAACGATTTTTCCTCATATTCCCAGCCTATATAAACCCTATGGAGGAGGAGATTAAAGCATCTTTGGGCGGGGGCCCAGATCAACGGTCTTTGGACGAGAGCTCGAGATCCAGACGTTGGTCAGAGGACTAGAAGAGATCGAAGGCAGAGAAGACACTAAGCAAGGGAAGCCTTGCTTCTTAATTATGTCTTCTCCTATTTTCTTTGTTGATGTATTCATTAGCATGAGAGGCTAAACCCCTTCAGTGGTGCCTCTGACACATGAACCCTAGGATTTCTTTTAGTGATTGAATTCATTATTTACTAGTTTCTTTCATGGATGGTTCTTGTGATTCTGTGTTTTTGATTGATATGATTGTGTCATGTATGAGCCATGGCCACATACCTTACTATGTCTAGCAAAGAATGTTTGTGCTTAGGGTTTTGATTGTATGCCTCATCTATGCAAAAATTCATGTCTGACTTTGTTAGGTACAACTAGACATAGGTAATGAGTTTGATCTGCATACCGAAAGATCGGATGTGGCATCTAGATGGTGCAATTTTTAAACTCTCAAGAACCAACTAATAGAGAACAAATAATTAGAATTTGATTGCTAATAAAAGAAACCTAGGAGATTTAGATCCGAGGGGCCACGCCTAATCTTTGATTTCTCACAACCAACGGTTCGCCTTAGCCTACATTAGGATCAACAACCAATACAACCTTTTTCGTATTTTCACACTAGATAGCAAAGAATAGTTAGTACTAGATTCCAGTCCCTATGGATTCAACAATACTATTATTTGGGTACTTTATTACTTGAGCGACCCAATACACTTATGGGTAGTTGTCGCGCACCCTGCATGTGCATCAAAATCCTAGGTCCAAAACCTACAACTATTAACCTTAAGGTCTTTGTTGATATCTTTATAGGAACCCGGGAGGGATTCATGCCTAAATACCCATTTTTTATGATTGATTGCCCTCGAGATTTAATCCCATAATATGTGAGTTCTAATTCTTAGGTTTTCTTAGTTTTAATAATTAGAGAAATTAAAAATACCACCCAATTGCGATTAGACTTGATAATAGAACAATAGTAAGTATTGGTACTTCTTGGTTCATGTGGGTTTGACATCTGATGTGTTGTTATCCGCAAGTACACAGAGTCACTCAAGTAATATAGTACACAAAGGTAGGGTAGTTGAATCCATAGGGACCAGCTCTACTAGTACTAATTTGTCTTTTATTAACTTGCCCCGAAATAGGGGTGGTGATCTTATCTAAACTAAAGGAACCTAAATAAGACTATGGTGACAGATAGTATTTCTAGGGTTTTATCAATTCAGAGATTATAGAAACCCGGGATCTTTGTTCCAATGGGGATCCCTTTCTCGACTAATATCCTAATACTTTCTATCTAGTGGATGTATTCTTGGGTTGTGAGAAACCCTAAATTAGCTTTGTCCCAATCTCTCGACAATCAAACCCTAGTCATATACAACAACTTCGCCATATGACTACGTTATTGTTATCATTAATAGGTTCTGTGATTCCTACTATTACGTTGTATCTCAATCCGGAGAGTGTGTTGTGTTAATCACCGTGATCACCTGATCTCTCACCATCCGCGCATCCTCTATTATCTATGCCTAGATCTAGTTAGACTGAGCTTTCTCTTCATGCATCAAGAAACTACAGATATGTGATCGACACTTTCGCACTAGCAAACCACAAGCATTTAGCACACATGGATAATCCACAAGAATAATCAAAGCCTAGCATAAAAAAAAGGAAAAAGTCACAAGTTCATCCTTGGGTTCTAGAGTCTGAGGCACCACAAGAGGTTTAGCCTCTCATACTATGAAAACCAAACACAAGAACTAAGGAGGAGGACATGATTAATGATACAATATACTTCTCAGGTTGATGTCTCCTCCGCCTTCAATCTCTATTGAAACCCTAGCTGTTGGTCGAAGAGTCACCGAAAGCCAATCTACCAAAAGTCCCTTTTCAAAATTGCAATCGGCGCCCTTTTATAGACTTGAAAAATCCTAAAGCACGGCCATGTACATTTAAGCATGCCCGTGTACTATCCTACAATGTGCTTTGCTGGATCCCGAGAAATGCACAGGGAGAAGCACCCCCATACACTTGGCTATATACTTGCCCTCTTTGGCTCCTTTCACTCCGAATTGTCCTGATTTTTGCTTCTTTTGTTTCATGTGCCTGTTTTCCTATTCAATCTTAACAAAATCCCAAACATAGCACAAAAATAGAGAAATCTATGTGAAAGAATAAGCCGAGTGCATGCAAACATGATATGAAAATATGCATAATTATGCACTCATCAACATTCGACTTTTTTGAGACCACTTTATTACTTGGTACCACCCGTACACTTGCAAAGCATGCAACCAAACTTTCATTCTAGGGTTTTATGACCTTGTTGGCATGATTATCTATATTAATATTTGATTTCTATGGATTGTTGCTATATTGGATTTGCTTGTGATGTGAACCTTATTTAATCATGCGTCGATTATGACATACTTGTAGCTATACTTTTATGTGAATGTTTTTATGGGCAGATCATGTATCGCAAGGTGGGAGTTCGGTTCGACCGGAAACATGCGGCATAGACATATGTCGTAGTAGCCCCACGGTTAGGGTATTCTAGCTAAGTTATGTAACGTCCCACTCTTCCCATCGACATATGATGCTATCCCCGAGACATCGGGAATCATCGTTAATACCATAGTAGTTGAAGTCCCCTAGCATACCATTGAACAATCCTTTTCCACTACATAACAATCCTATACAAATCGTAGAAGAAAATTACTAGTATGTCAATAAGGCATACAACCCTGGAGCTTTATTATTGATCTTCTTTCTATAGTCTTCGTTAAATTCAATTTCTTTTTAGGAGTAGTGTACAAAAAAAAAAACCCTTTAATTATTTGACTGAATAAACCAAGTCTTAGAGTAGGTTAGTATTCCGCTAGGTCCATATTTCACTCCTTGAGGAAATCAACATTTGGACTCACTTCTTAATACTTTGACAACATACACTTGCATGTTGATGCATAGTTCTTGCACTCGATTTTAATCAGTATACAAATTAGGTAGAGAAATTACATTATCAAAGATTTATAGTGTAAGGTGTAAAGAATTTCATTCATTGATTTGTACTAAGCTTGAAAAATCTAGCCTCTCTATTCATTTTGTCAAATAGCACAAGTTCTTTCAAGGAGATGGGAGAATCAACTAAGGTAAATAACTTGAGCTATTGTGTCGTTAGTAATGATTGTTGATTTCTTGAGGACAAGCAATAGTTTAAGTTTGGGGGTTGATGCGATACAACCGTAAGTATACTGGTCGTAATCAAGTAATAACAGTGGACTCAAAGGTCGGGTTATCGATCCTCAGGGAGATGGAAGTACTAGTGCACACTACTTGTCTACTATCTAGTCAATCCGAAGTATGAGTGATTATACTAAACTTAACTAAGAAATTGTAGACACAAACAAGGAAATCAAATTGTTCTTGAGATCAAACAATCATAAAAGAGGGATGCTCGGATAATTGAATCCCCCTTGGACTTCTAATCGATGGATGATACTCTCTATCTTGACAATTTGTTAATTCTTGGCCAAGGGTTCCTATGGTACTTTCACTCCCTCTCTCAAGGTGAATTACTAACCCTAATGCCCTTACCGATAATGTTCTAGGTACCCTAATTCTTGGAAGGATTATGGGAATAATACATCTAAAGGGCTCGATCTCCTTAATACCTGGGTTCCCAGCGTATTAATAATCCTCTCTATTGAAGATGGTCTACACATGGAGAGGCATTCGCTTCTTCCCCCATATGGACTATGAAAAATCCTCCTGGCTCTCACAACGTAGAGGGATTAACTTACATTAAAACATCCAATAGACTCAATGAATTCAACCAAGCATTCAAGATTAGAGAAATAACATCAATTAAAACATGTCCAAGGGTTTTTCAATCATCCAAGCATCTATAAAATTAGCCCTCCATAAAAGGGGGGCAACACTCTAATACAAAGATAAAGACAAACAAAGAAATCATAATGGAAGAGACTAATGCATACACCGTTGATAGTTCCTTGATTCTTCCTCAATGTCTTCCCCTCTTCTTGCTCCAATGGCTTCAAGATGAAAATCCTCAAGCTGCACTCAAGATCCAAACCTTTTTCCAAGCTGCTCTCCCTCTCTAAAGCCTCATTAGTTGGCTTTTATACATCTCTAAATCCTCAAGCTCCGTATGTGGGAGCCTGTGAGTCCATACGGGACACCATACAGACTCGTATGGAGGTCCGTATGAAATCTGCTGAAAGGCGCGATATGAAGCGTTTTAAATAAAACGCCACAACCCTTCAATTCCTTTATAACCCTAGTCGCGCCTCCTTCATCCTCCACTCCTTTTACTCCGGCGACTTTGATTTCTTGGATTTGGGCATCGATCCACCCTAGGTACACATCTATACCCTACTTTTAAGGATTCTAATCATGTTTTTCATGTTAGAAAACCTAGTGGTTGTGTGGATTGATTGAAATGAGGATTAGATCGTCTTTTTGCTTGGATTGCATGCTTCTCATGGTGAAATCTCTATTGAAGGCATGTATTGAGTATTAGGGGTGTTGTAGAAACGAGATTTGATGTAAAAAGGGGCCAAACACCACCTTAGCCGTCGGCTTGCCCGCGGCTAGGTGCATACGGACCTTCATATACGGTATTCCATACGGACCCGCATGGGACCCCGTATAGGTTTACAGGCTGCCCCATACGGACCTCTGACAGTCCGTATAGGACTCCGTATGGGGGGTAATTTAGGCATTCTCGTGCAATTTTTCGCTTGAATTCATATTTTCTAAATTGTACTAACAACCCCTTTTATGTTTCTACAGAAATGCCCAAGAGGAAGATCCTAGAGTCGAAGAAGAGGAAGACCACTGGGGGGAGTTCCTCCGCCGGAGCACCTCAGTTTACTGATGAGGTGTTCCAAACCTGCTACCGTCGCCTGTCCTCCCGGAGGTTTGGTCGCACCCAAGTGATCAACTGGGGCGTCTGCTCCCAGCTAGGCATCGTTGACCGCGTCCGGGAGATGATCTCTTTTGGCAGATGGGACCACCTCTTCTCACTTGACCACGAGGTCTTCAGAGGACCTACCCTCGAGATCCTCAGCACCTTCGAGGCGGACAGGAGCGCAGTGGGGGAGAAGAAGCACACCGCCGTCACTTTCCAGCTCTTCGGGAGGCAGTACCAGATGAGCTACACACAGTTCTCCCTCTACATGGACGACCGCGAGTACACGTATGAGCGGGAGTACGACCACCTGATTACCTCTTTTCCCGAGAGCACTATCTCTTCCTCCCGTTACTGGCTCCACTTGGGCGGGCGCTACAACAACAACAAGGCGTCCCTGATGGCCGACCCGATTACAGATACATCCATACCTACTCGATTATTTCACCATAATTGAGTCGTAGTGACAAGCGTAAATTGGTCCTTATCCTGGCAGGCGCCTATTCCTTCTGACAAATTGATCGAGACCGCCAATCCACTTGGGATACGCTTTTCGTGACTACTGGCGGCCGAGGCGGGACATCAAGCTGACGGACATCCATGCCGGACCATACATCACCAGACTCATCATGGGCATGGGCCTTGAGGCCGAGCTACAAGGAGAGACAACTCTACAGCTGATCACCCTGCTGGACATAACCACACTCGTCTAGATGAGGCTCGTCCGACGCGCTGGTGGGCGCTATATCCTGATGTGCCAGCCATCCGACAGCTCTGACGAGGGGGCATCAGACTCCGCCTCTGAGGACTCAGCACCCGAGGAGCTAGCCGGACACCGCCCACATGCACCCAAGAGCCGCTCAGCACGGATGGAGGACCAGCTGATGGCGATCCGCACCACCCAGGAGACACTCCTGGAGGAGCACCGTCAGATGAGGGAGCAGCTCACCGAGCTCTCTCTCTTTATCCGCGGGGATCCAGCCTTTGCACCTCCTCCATTTCCAGCACTCGCAGATAACGGGCCAGCAGCAGACCTTTGAGACTTCTTTCATTTACCTCAGACTTTCTGTTTATTTTCTATTTTCGTGCATCTCTGTACTTACTAGCAAGGGCATCACCCTGCTACCCTATCCTTTATCATTATCATTGGTAGATCCTTTGTTTTATACTCTTGTGTAGAGTTAATGATTCTTCTTTCGCAGATGGAAAACGGATCAATACTCCCATATTTTCAAGGACCCATCAATTCGAGCAGAACGACCACGCCCACAATATTTTCAGGGGAGTCTTAGTTCACCTTTCTCCACAGTTAATTATTTTGATACATTGAGGACAATGTAGGTTTTAAAAGTGGGGATGGGTGGCTACTTATCTCCTTTTAGAATTACTGCAAATCTTTAAGTGTGGAGATAAGTGGCCTTTATTAGCATTCGTTGAAAATCTTTATAGCATGCATGATATGTGTAATTAGGACCTTGTTGAGAAATCACTTTGACATGTTTTTATTCCTAGTGCACCATCATATGCTAGAATGTTGAAAGTCTTCCATTGAAACACCATGGGCGTTAGAGACAATTCTTGTGACAATCATGACTGCCAGGGACAATAGATAACCCATTGCCGTGTTCTTTTGACTTTAATAGCCAAACATTGTTTTCAATGGCTCCAAGAAATTTCGTTGCACTAGTTCAAATTTGTTAAACCCCTCATAATGTACATAGTGGACAAGTATCATAGCTCTACACAATAACTGTTAATTAATAAAGACAGTGTTCCAATGCTTTTGGAGACAAAGTAGGTTGGCGTCCCGGCTCCTAATCAGAGTGTTCTTCAATTCGAAAAGTCACTACTTAGCATGAACACCCATGGGTAAAGTTGTAACCACCTAAGTATCTAAGGGTTCGGGTGCCTAATCAGCATGGATCCTCTGCAAAAGGGAGGGGCTACACTCTACCTTGATCTCCAGTACGGGAAAGTCGGATCTAAAGGATGCCCTACCCGTGTGTTAAAAAAAAAAAAATAAATAAATAAATAAAGGATGTGTGTGGATAAAGTTTGTTTTGATTGTAAGTTTTTGAGACCTTGTCCATCATCCATCTAGGGGCGGAACTCTTTTGATCCTGGCCTCAAGGACTTTCTAGGGTACACTGAGGGCATGTTTGTCTTGCTAAGACTTTAGAACACGGCATATGGAGTGAACAAGCTTCTGTCTAGAGCTTTAATGAAATATCACCGGATCGATCTAGACCCTGGTGTAGTTATAGGAGAACACATCATGATTGTGTACTTGGAATGAAATTCACACATAATTTCTATGACACAAAGTCGAACACTCATCTTCGTTTATTGATTTCTTTTCTTTACTTGAGGACAAGCAAACCTTTAAGTGTGGAGATATGTGATAAGTGTTCATTTGACCTATATTTCGTATCATATCATACATGTGTATTATGAGTTTTAGGGGAGTTTCATCCCACCGATACTTAAAAAATGTTTATTTTTGTGAACATGGCAAAATATGGAGACTCCAAAGAAAAGGAAACGTTTGGAGAAGATTTCGAGCCAAAACAGGACAAAGGAGAGTGAACACACAGGCCATACGGGGTACCATACAGACCCATATGAACCTGGGCAGAGAGGGCCTCGACTCCAACCTCGTATGAGACCTTGTATGAGTCCATACGGTATCCCATACGGACTGGCAACGCCACGTATACTACGACCTGTGAAGTCATACGGACCCGTATGGGAGTCCGTATGGAAGTCCGTATGGCGTAAGTTTCCAGTGACGATTTGATCCGTCCTGGGGTAAAAACGGGAAGAAACCCAAAACCCTAGTGTCAACTATAAAAGGGAAAGCCTAATCAGGTTTTGGGGAGCTGGCCTCTTGGATTAGAAAACCTTGGAGAGAAAGAGAGAGCTAGAGGAGGAGCCTCATCATCATCTTCTTCCCCAACTTGGAGGAGAGGGCATCGAAGGGGTTCCTCACCTCGAAGCTCTAGAAGGCAAGAAGGAAGGGCGAGCAAGCGAAGGATTGACCTACTTTCATCAATAGGGAGTTTTTATTTGAGATTCATGTTTTTATCTTCCTTCATTGTTGTGGATTGTTGCCCTCCATTGATGGAGGGCTAATTTCTTGATGCTTGGGTGTAGATGAACCTTTGGATGTTATTTTTATTAAATTAGTGTTGCTATGTTAATTGCTTGCATGATTTCATTAGGTCTATTAGATGATTTGTATTGAGGTATTAATCTTTCTACGTTGCGAGAGCCCGGAAAGACTATTATCGTCCATGTGGGGGAAGACGCGAACACCTCCCCACATGTAGACTTTCTCCAATAGAGAGGATTAGGAGTACATTGGGAGCCCGGGTACTAAGGAGGGCGACTCTTTTATATTGTTTATTCCCCTAATCTTCCCAAATTAGGTCGAGACATCATCGGTGAGAGCATTAGGTTAGTAACTCATCTCTGGTGGAGAGAGTGAAAGCATATTAGGTACCTTTGGCCAATGAATTATCAAGCATTGACATAGTTCACACTAATCAATCTCATCAAATCCAAAGGGGATTCGAACACCCAAGTATCCCCTTCTTGATTGAATTTCTCCAAGTATTAAGTGATTGTGCAATTTCAATTTCTAAGTTCTAGGTTTAGAGTTAGTTGATAGTCACCAAATTTCCGATCGATTAGATAATAGACAAATAGATAGTACTAGTACTTCCTTCTCCCTGAGGATCGATAACCCGACTTCTAGTCCACTTTATTACTTGATTCGACCAGTACACTTGCGGTTAGAACGCATCAAGTTTTTGGCGTCGTTGCCGGGGAGTTTTAGGACTACTAAGAAATCTAGGAGTTTATTAATTTAATCATATTATCTTTTTGCACTTTAATTTTTGTTTTGTTTTATTTGTTTCGTGATTATTGATTTCTCTCAATTTTTCATTGCAAGGTGTTGATGTATGACCCGAAAGAACTCTAAGGACCTTGTTGAAGCCGATAGTGAAATTGAACGGACTTTTCATAGAAGGTTGAGAGAAGTGGAGGAAGCAAATCCAAGACCCTCTTCGGGGTCGGAGAACTTCATACCTACTGAAGGCAGTTTGGAAGTTAGAGAGATTCCTGTCATGGAGGGAAGTCGACTAACACTATCTGAGTATGAAAGGTCTCACTACACGGGGGAGGAATTCAGTGTGCATCCTCCTAATGTGAACATGAATAACTTCGAGATCAAGTCGAGCACTATGACTATGATCCAGAATTCTGCCCAGTTTGATGGAAGGCCGGATAAAGACCCTCACGCTCATATTGCCAAGTTTGTTTAGATTTGCAACATGTTCAAGATTAAAGGGGCATCCGATGATGCCATTCGATTGAGGTTGTTTCCCTTCAGTTTAAGAGAAGGAGCCTATAGGTGGTTGACTTCATTTCCATCGGGATCTATTCGTACATGGGCCGAGATGCTTGATAAGTTCCTTGGGCGGTACTTCCTACCTAGCAAAGCCGCGAAGCTTAGATTGGACATCTCTTCTTTCAAGCAAGGACCCAATGAGTCATTCTATGAAGCTTATGAGAGATACAAAGATCTACTCCGGCGTTGCCCCCAACATGGGTTGGACGATTGTGCTAAAGTACGAACCTTCTACCATGGATTAGATGATGCAACACGACATTTAGTTTATGCGGCTGCTGGAGGCTCTTTGGGAAACAAATATCCCGATGACGCCGAGAAGATTTTTGAAGACATGGCTAGCAATGAAGCCCATTGGTCTACTCGTGGGAAACATGTTAAATTGGTGAGCTCCTTGAATGAAACCAATACAATTGATGTAGCTCTCGCGGAGAAGTTGGACATCTTAACAAGAAAGATCGAGGCGTTGACCACCGGTAGTCCCTCAAGATCGTCTCCGGTGTTATCTTGCAATACTTGTGGTGGAGGGCATGACACGACAAGTTGCCCAATTATGAGCATAGAGAATCTCGCCATGGAGCAAGTGCAATACTTGAACAACAATCAAGGGCAACCGGGGGGGCAATACAGAGCTTATGCACCCAAGTGGAACCATCCCGGGTTGGCATATGGGAATCCCCAAGGGGGGCAATACCCGCCGGGTTTCCAACATCCCCCGAAGCCACAAGAGAGAAAGCCAAGCTTGGAGGAGATGATGTTGAAGATTGTGCAAGATAATCAAGCAACTATCCGAAATTTACAAGTCACTGTGCAGAATTTAGAGAATCAAATGGGCCAAATGGCCAAGACACTTTCTGAGAGGCCGCAAGGAAGTTTGCCTAGCAACACGGAGACAAAACCACATGAGCAATGCAAAGCAATCACTTTAAGGAGTGGCAAAGAAGTTGACCTTCTGGTGGAGAAGCTACAAGGGAAAAGTTCAATTGAGAAAGATGCACCGGTATCCGTTGCTACTTCCAATGAAGAGAAGAGAGACAAAGAGGAAGCCACACCTATTCCTCCATACCAACCAAAAATTCCTTATCCAGCAAGATTGAGAAAGGATAAGGAAGATGCCCAATTTGCAAAATTCACAAGCATGCTAAAGCAACTACAAATTAGCTTGCCATTGGTGGATGTCCTAGCCCAAATGCCGAAGTATGCGAAATTCATGAAGGACCTCCTATCCAATAAGAGGAAGTTTGAGGAAGTGGGTGCTGTTACTCTCAATACCCAATGTTCGGCAGTTCTGCAACGCGACTTGCCCAAGAAACTCAAAGATCCGGGCAGTTTCAATGTTCCATGTAGATTGGTGAGGGGATCATCAAGAAGGCGTTGGCGGATTCAGGAGCAAGTATTAATGTGATGCCGTATAACTTATACGTGACGCTTGGGCTTGATGACCCAAAGCCTACAGGAATGACAATACAATTGGCGAATCGGTCTGTGAAGAGGCCCAAGGGCTTAGCCGAAGATGTCCTCATCAAGATTAATGATTTTGTATTCCCGGCCGATTTTGTTCTTTTGGATGTCGATGACAATGTGGATGTGCCCATCATCCTCGGGCGTCCTTTCCTTGCTACCGCCCAGGCACTTGAGGATCATGCCCAAGGGAAGCTTGCATTAAGAGTGGGGAATCAAGAAGTGGTCTTCCAAATACCCGAAGCAATGCGACACACCATGGCCCAAGACGATACATCCTATAGTGGGGATGACATCGATCTAATCACCTCTAGTTGTGTGGAAGATCTCTTGATGGTAACTTCCTCGCATGAGGAAGTGGAGGTAGAAATTGAGGAAATCAAGGTCAAGAGGCCAAAGAAGAAGAAGCACAAGAAGTTTAGGAAGGAATGGAGACTGGTAAGAAAAGAAGAACTCAATACCACAGAAGAACCAACTTGGGAGCCGAACACTTGCTCTATCTACACCAAATTAGGGAGGTATTTACTTGGCAAACTTTTCAAAGGAAAGGACAATGAAAGCTTCCAGGTATTTGAACCTCCATACGGTAGGTTGAAGGTACGTCAAGCTAGTGACGTTAAACAAGCGCTTCTTGGGAGGCAACCCAAGTGCTGAAAATTTTCTCTTTTAGTTTCAGTTTGTTTTCAATTCTAGTTTATATTAGCTAATATTAGTGTTTGAAATAAATGATCGAATGTCTCGTATACACTCTTTGCATGCTGCTGGACATTTAGATTAGCCCTAGAATTATAATCATGATTATGCCGAGCAAAAGGGAGCATGGACACAACCAGGAGGGGCTGTATAAGCCATTCTCCAGGTTAATACGGAGTCCCATACGGACCCGTATGAGACTCCGTATGAGGGAGCCTGTGAGTCCATACGGGACACCATACGGACTCGTATGGAGGTCCGTATGAAATCGGCTAAAAGGCGCGATATGAAGCGTTTTAAATAAAACGCCACAACCCTTCAATTCCTTTATAACCCTAGCCGCGCCTCCTCTATCCTCCACTCCTTTTGCTCCGGCGACTTTGATTTCTTGGATTTGGGCATCGATCCACCCTAGGTACGCATCTATACCCTACTTTTACGGATTATAATCATGCTTTTCATGTAACCTAGGGGTTGTGTGGATTGATTGAAATGAGGATTAGATCGTATTTTTGCTTGGATTGCATGCTTCTCACGGTGAAATCTCTATTGAAGGCATGTATTGAGTATTAGGGGTGTTGTAGAACCGAGATTTGATGTAAAAAGGGGCCAAACACCACCTTGGCCGTCGGCTTGCTGATGCGTTGAATCTGCAAGTGTACGGGTCGAATCAAGTAATAAAGTGGAGTCTTGAAAAGTCGGGTATCGAACCTCAGAGACCAAGAAGTACTAGTACTAACTAGTCATCTATTATCTAGTCTAACAAAGATTGGTAGTGGTTTGACTAATCTAAACTAAGAAAACCTAAAAATTGGATATCACTAATGACGGGATTGAATCTTGGGGTAAATCAATCATAGGAAGGGGGTATTCGGGCGATGAATCCCCCTTGGGTTCTCATAAAGTTAGTTAATGAATGCGAAGATCACTAGTTGCAATGGATTGGACCAACTAATGTGCTTTCATCCCCTCGCTCGAGGGCGATTACTCAACCTAGTGCCCTTACTAGTTAAGTTCTAGGGAACCTATCTCTTGGAAGAGCTAAGGGAATAAGACATCTAAAGGAGTTGCTCTCCTTAGTACCCGGACTCCCGGTGTACTCATAGCCCTTTCTATTGAAGTTTGTCTACACATGGGGAGGTGCTCGCATCTTCCCCCATATGGACTATAGAAACCTCCCCGGGTTCTCGCAACGTAGAGAGGTTAATGCTACCATACATAACATTCAATAGATCTCAATCATGGAAAACAACTAGATAATCATTAACAATCAAAATCAAAGTTCATACATAACCCAAGGGTTCAACATGCCCAAATACCACAAATATTAGTTTCTCATGAAAGGGGAACACAAATCAAACTCAATAAAAGGAGAAAACATCAAAATAAACACAAATAAACCTCCCTCCAATGTTCCCTTCGTTGTTGATGCACAATTGGATCGTTGATGATGATCTCCCTTCAAGCCCTAGCTTCTTCCCAAGAGGATCCCCTCAAACCCTAGCCATTAGTGAACTCCAAGATCTCCAAGACGGCCCAAAAGGTGGCCAAAGGCCAAGAGATACCTTCATAACCCTAGAAGGTTCGTATTTATAGGGGTAAAGGCCTTTGTAATGTATCTCACCCATTTAGGGTTCGTCTGGAGCCAAATCAAGTAAAAACCGGATGCAGATCGGGCTCAGAAATAGCTCCATACGGGCCCGTATATGGACTCCCAAACGGGGTCGTATATCTTTCAATCCCCTTCATACGGACTGTATATCATGTCATATAGAACCCCGTATGGCATGGATCTGCATCGCGCAGTCTTCATCAAGCGCTCAATCGGATGACCAATTCTTGTCGGATTGACCTAAAATTTTAACCAAGTGTTCCTAACTTGTTTACCTTTGATCTGAACAGGCCCTGTAGATCTTGTAATAAATTTATGATATTTGCTGCTCTTTCAGGACTGTTGCAGTTTCTCTAGTTGCTTCCTTTTAGCCTCAAATGATGTAGAATTTCTAACTTTTAATTCTTGAGGCTCTCCAATTCTCTGTTATAAAATATGAAGCTTTTTAAGTATCGTGGGGCTAAAATTCATCAAAATGACATGTAAAACGTATAGGAAAGTGAAAGGAAAATACACTTATTTGAACACTTATCACTTGCACAGTGGCTAGGTACATAATGAACCTTCATACGGCTCCATTATGTCCATACGCAGATTCGATACGTGATCTCGACCAGTATGGGGCCCCAGATAGGTTTTCTGAGGCTGCCCCATACGGACCTCTGACAGTCCGTATAGGACTCCGTATGGGGGGTAATTTAGGCATTCTTGTGCAATTTTTCGCTTGAATTCATATTTTCTAAATTGCACTAACAACCCCTTTATGTTTCTGCAGAAATGCCGAAGAGGAAGATCCTAGCGTCGAAGAAGAGGAAGACCACTGGGGGGAGTTCCTCCGCCGGAGCACCTCAGTTTACCGACGAGGTGTTCCAGACCCTCTACCGTCGCCTGTCCTCCCGGAGGTTTGGTCACACCCGAGTGATCGACTGGGGCGTCTGCTCCCAGCTAGGCATCGCCGACCGCGTCCGGGAGATGATCTCTTTTGGCGGACGGGACCACCCTTCTCACTTGACCACGAGGTCTTCAGAGGACCTACCCTCGAGATCCTCAGCACCTTCGAGGCGGACAGGAGCGCAGTGGGGGAGAAGAAGCACACCGCTGTTACTTTCCAGCTCTTCGGGAGGCAGTACCAGATGAGCTACACCACGCTCTCCCTCTACATGGGTATATACTAATCGAGAGTACACGTATGAGCCGGAAGTACCACCACCGATTACCTCTTTTCCCCGAGCACTATCTCTTTCTCCCAAGCATCGGCTCCAGCCAGTTGGGCGCTACAACAACAACAAGGCGTCCCTCGATGGTCACCCAAGATACAAGATACATCCATGCCCTACTCGGCCGCATCGATCACCGTCGTAGTGACAATCGTGGGTGGTCCTCGCCACGCAGGCGCTATTCCTTTACAAATTAATCGAGAGAGTGCCAATCCACTTGGGATAATGCGACTCGCCGACCTACCCGAAAGCAGTACCAGTAAGCGTAACATCAAGCTGACGGACATCCATGCCGGACCATACATCACCAGACTCATCATGGGCATGGGCCTTGAGGCCGAGCTACAGGGAGAGACACCTCTACAGCTGATCACCCCGCTGGATATGACCACACTCGTCTAGATGAGGCTCGTCCGACGCCTGGTGGGCGCTATATCCTGATGTGCCAGCCATCCGACAGCTCTGACGAGGGGGCATCAGACTCCGCCTCTGAGGACTCCAAAGACCCAGGAGCCACGGACACCGCCCCACATGCACTCCAAGAGCCGCCCAAGACGGATGGAGGACCAACCGGTGATGGCGATCCGCACCACCCAGGAGACACTCCTGGAGGAGCACCGTCAGATGAGGGAGCAGCTCACCGAGCTCTCTCTCTTTATCCGCGGGGATCCAGCCTTTGCACCTCCTCCATTTCCAGCACTCGCAGATAACGGGCCAGCAGCAGACCTTTGAGACTTCTTTCATTTACCTCAGACTTTCTGTTTATTTTCTATTTTCGTGCATCTCTGTACTTACTAGCAAGGGCATCACCCTGCTACCCTATCCTTTATCATTATCATTAGCAGATCCTTTGTTTTATACTCTTGTGTAGAGTTAATGATTCTTCTTTCGCAGATGGAAAACGGATCAATACTCCCATATTTTCAAGGACCCATCAATTCGAAAGCGTAATCCACCACGCCCCACCATATTTTCGTGAGTCTTAGTTCACCTTTCTCCACGCTTAAGTATTTTGATACATTGAGGACAATGTAGGTCCACAAGCTAATTATTTTGATACATTGAGGACAATGTAGGTTTTAAAAGTGGGGATGGGTGGCTACTTATCTCCTTTTAGAATTACTGCAAATCTTTAAGTGTGGAGATAAGTGGCCATTATTAGCATTCGTTGAAAATCTTTATAGCATGCATGATATGTGTAATTAGGACCTTGTTGAGAAATCACTTTGACATGTTTTTATTCCTAGTGCACCATCATATGCTAGAATGTTGAAAGTCTTCCATTGAAACACCATGGGCATTAGAGACAATTCTTGTGACAATCATGACTGCCAGGGACAATAGATAACCCATTGCCGTGTTCTTTTGACTTTAATAGCCAAACATTGTTTTCAATGGCTCCAAGAAATTTCGTTGCACTAGTTCGAATTTGTTAAACCCCTCATAATGTACATAGTGGACAAGTATCATAGCTCTACACAATAACTGTTAATTAATAAAGACAGTATTCCAATGCTTTTGGAGACAAAGTAGGTTGGGGTCCCGGCTCCTAATCAGAGTGTTCCTCAATTCGAAAAGTCACTACTTAGCATGAACACCCATGGGTAAAGTTGTAACCACCTAAGTATCTAAGGGTTCGAGTGCCTAATCAGCATGGATCCTCTGCAAAAGGGAGGGGCTACACTCTACCTTGATCTCCAGTACGGAAAAGTCGGATCTAAAGGATGCCCTACCCGTGTGTTAAAAAAATAATAAATAATAAATAAATAAATAAATAAAGGATGTGTGTGGATAAAGTTTGTTTTGATTGTAAGTTTCTGAGACCTTGTCCATCATCCATCTAGGGCCGGAACTCTTTTGATCCTGGCCTCAAGGACTTTCTAGAGTCCACTAAGGGCATGTTTGTCTTGCTAAGACTTTAGAACACGGCATGTGGAGTGAACAAACTTCTGTCCAGAGCTTTGATGAAATATCACGGGATCGATCTAGACCCTGGTGTAGTTATAGGAGAACACATCATGATGGTGTACTTGGAATGAAATTCACACATAATTTCTATGACACAAAGTCGAACACTCATCTTCGTTTGTTGATTTCTTTTCTTTGCTTGAGGACAAGCAAACCTTTAAGTGTGGAGATATGTGATAAGTGTTCATTTGACCTATATTTCGTATCATATCATGCATGTGTATTATGAGTTTTAGGGGAGTTTCAGCCCACCGATACTTAAAAAATGTTTATTTTTGTGAACAGGGCAAAATATGGAGACTCCGAAGAAAAGGAAGCGTTTGGAGAAGATTTCGGGCCAAAACAGGACAAAGGAGAGTGAAGACCCAGGCCATACGGGGTACCATACGGACCCGTATGAACCTTGGCAGAGAGGGCCTAGACTCCAACCTCGTATGAGACCTCGTATGAGTCCATACGGTGTCCCATACGGACTGCCAACACCCCGTATACTATGACCTATGAAGTCATACGGACCCGTATGGGAGTCCGTATGGAAGTCCGTATGGCGTAAGTTTCCAGCGACGATTTGATCCGCCCTGGGGTAAAAACGGGAAGGAACCCAAAACCCTAGTGTCCACTATAAAAGGGAAAGCCTAATCAGGTTTTGGGGAGCTGGCCTCTTGGATTAGAAAACCTTGGAGAGAAAGAGAGAGCTAGAGGAGGAGCCTCATCATCATCTTCTTCCCCAACTTGGAGGAGAGGGCATCGAAAGGGTTCCTCACCTCGAAGCTCTAGAAGGCAAGAAGGAAGGGCGAGCAAGAGAAAGATTGACCTACTTTCATCAATAGGGAGTTTTTATTTGAGATTCATGTTTTTATCTTCCTTCATTGTTGTGGATTATTGCCCTCCATTGCATGATTTCATTAGGTCTATTGGATGATTTGTATTGAGGTATTAGTCTTTCTACGTTGTGAAGCCAGGAAAGACTATTATCGTCCATGTGGGGGAAGACGCGAACGCCTCCCCACGTGTAGACTTTCTCCAATAGAGAGGATTAGGAGTACACCGGGAGCCCGGGTACTAAGGAGGGCGACTCTTTTATATTGTTTATTCCCCTAATCTTCCCAAATTAGGTCGAGACATCATCGGTGAGAGCATTAGGTTAGTAACTCATCTCTGGTAGAGAGAGTGAAAGCACATTAGGTATCTTTGGCCAATGAATTATCAAGCATTGACATAGTTCACACTAATTAATCTCATCAAATCCAAAGGGGATTCGAACACCCAAGTATCCCCTTCTTGATTGAATTTCTCCAAGTATTAAGCGATTGTACAATTTCAATTTCTAAGTTCTAGGTTTAGAGTTAGTTGATAGTCACCCAATTTCCGATCGATTAGATAATAAACAAATAGATAGTACTAGTACTTCCTTCTCCCTGAGGATCGATAACCTGACTTCTAGTCCACTTTATTACTTGATTCGACCCGTACACTTGCGGTTAGAATGCATCACGTCGCGACACCGATCCTATGGCATTACGATGCCAAGTCGAGCATCTATACAAGGATGTGAAATTTCTCATTAGGGTATCTTTGCTTGGGGGTGGAGTCAAGCCTTCGGGTTTTGATATGAAGAGTCTAACAATCTTGCAATGGAGAAGAAAGCTCTACCAAAGTGATAAGGCTTGCTAATACTCTTTAGATCTTTAGTTTGATCACCTTTGTATTTATATTCATGGATTTGATGCTTTTAGACATTGATATTTTGTTGTTGAACTTCATGATGTGTGGGTAAACTCTATTCTAGGGTTGTATGACCTTATTGACATATTAGTTTATATAGTCTTTGATTTATATTGATTGCTTCCTATGTTGATGTTCTTGTGATATGATGTTTATTAAATCATGCATCGAATGATGATGAAAAATCTTTAGCTATATTTTCGTGCAAAAAATTGTATGGACAAGTCATGCATTACGAGGTAGAAGTCCGATTCAACTAAAAACCTGCAATATAGACATAAATCGTAGTAGCCCTATGGTTAGGGTATAACATCGAGGGTTATATAACATCCCACTCTATCCTTAAACATATGGTGTTAGAGATAGTGAGTGTATTAGTTGAGATATCAGGAATCATTATCAATGCCCTTTCATTGAAGTCCCCTAGTCATACCACTGAATAGCCCTTGTTCTCAAGCATAGCAATCATATATGAATCATAGACAAAAATTAATAACATTTTAAGAAGGCATACTACCCTAGTACTTTATTACTCTTCGTTATTTGTTATTGCTTTCTAGGATTAGTATAGTTAGATAAAAGCCTCAAAATCGATTGATTAAATGAACTATGGCTTTATAGTAGGCTATTACTTAATTAGGTCCTCACACCACTCCTTTTGTGATACGACACTTGGAGTCCTCACTTTTATTACTTTGATGACCTGTACGATTGTGTGTAGACGCTTATTCAATATACAAGACGGATCAATGTTTTGCGAGGGATATGTCATTGCTAATTCCGAAATTCATTAAATTACATTTGTAATGGACAATTCTCGTCGCTACTTTCACACCAATGGGCACGCCAATATCTTTGTGAGTGCAAATTTAGCAACGGATCCGTTTTCCCCTTGCTATGTCCTAGCTAAATATTATGTGTGCCACTTTCAGGTATTTTCCCTTGTCGATATATGATATTCGTTGCAAAGTTCTAGTTGTTATACAATAAAAAATGTCCCTCTCTATTATCTGTTGCAATTTAGTTGTTTTCTTGTCGTGATTATTTTCCTTTGTCTATATTGTGGGCTCTCCTTCATTTTCTATTGGACCAAGTGACCGAAGAACTTCAATAAAGTTTTTGTATGGATTATAAAAGTAACTAATATTCAAACATGTGTGCATCGTCGTAAAAGGTCCTAATCACAAGAAGCTTGGAGCTTGCATGTTCTAATGTAACAACTAACAATTGACATCTAGAATCCTTGCACATAGCTCTAACACATCTAGCCTCTTTCTTGATTAGTTCATAATCGAAATACCATGCAATTTCATACTTGATCAATGAAATTCTAAACTCTTTCTTGCTTATAAATTGTTGCCTGACAAAAGTTAATTTAGTCTTCCAAGTCTCTATATGGACATTGTAAGTTCATCAGAAATAGTATCGAGTAGCTCATTTTAGTTGTTTGTTAACCTTTGTGATCCCAATTATATCTATTTCATGTGAATCGAGTTAGTATGTTGTCATTTACAGCAATAAACAACACCATTAATAAATTTATTATTCGTCAAGAAATTACTATTGGAAACACATACTTGACTCCTCCATATCATGCACAAAATTGAAAGTTAGTTGGTGAACACGAATGACATTGTGATAACATATACATCGACAAATGTTCCACCGTAATTGCAAATGATCATTGTTTTAATGTCCTCATTAGATATAATTTTCATCCCCTAGAATTTATCATAGTTAAATATTGCTTGCATCTCACACATCACTGGCCGTGGTAATAAATGAGTACAACTCCTTGGCTTGTGTTTGACTTATGATTGACTTTGGTTTAAAATAACCTCCTTCATACACCACTCTCACATCAAATTGTGTAATCAAAACACCATCATACTTGAGTAGAATAATAGTTTGTGTATTGTCATTTAGGATCAAGTGTTATATGGGCAATTATTAATTGAACTTGACTATTAATAAAACACAAAATAAACGCTTGTGTAAATAGAATGAATGTCCTAGTTAATAAAAAAAACCTTCACCACAACAAAATGAGTGATTTGGCGCGGTTTTGAAGGCATTTAGAGGCGGTTATAATCGCCGCTTAATTGCATTGGGCGGTGGTTAAAAAACCGCCGCTATGACGAGCGTCGCGAGTGAAATTGGTGGCGGTTTATACCAATCACCGGTATAACCGCCGTTATTTGAACTAGGCACTTAACGGTGGTTCAAAACCGCCGCCAACACCGCCTCCAAATGTAGAGGTCGCGTTTAAACTTTCAATTTGCGGCGGTTCTATAACCACCGCAAACACCTTCATTAAATCATTTAGCGGCGGGTTTAACCGCCGCTAAAAGACAGCCATTTTTTAAAAATTTTTTAAACCCTGTCATTTCGCGGCGGTTTCTAATAGCCGCAAATTGTCAGCCAATTTTCAAATTTTTATTTATTTATTATTTATTATTTAGTTTTTAATTTTATTATTTTTTATTTATTTTTATTTTTTACTATTAACTTGTTTTTTTCTACAATAATAAAAATTCAAAACCATTGTGCTTCATTCAATTAATACAAATTTAAAAATAATATATATATATATATAATTACAGTACTGTTTTACATCACTTAAGGGCCAAGGCTGACAAACTTTTGTTAATAGCCTGTAGTCATTGCTAGAAATAATCTTAAAAGAAATATATATAGCCTGTTGATGCCAAAAACTGGTTCACTTCACACCTTGGCTACCGTCAGCCTCGCGTGATCCGCCTCACTTTCGACAAACGGTTAGAATTTATAGTTGGTGTGGACGCTTTACTCGCTTATGAACAGGAACGGCGGAACACCCTGGAAGTCCGATCGGAATTATCCATTAACAAACCTGTAAAAAAGGAGAGGGCAGTGATCGGAATTGGGCCTTTCTGCCCGGATTTAACTCCGATGCCTCAGTCAGAAAACTCAAGTCAGTGGTCTTAAATTAGACAGTTCTTTGTATCTTTTTTTTTTCCCCTTTCTCTCCTACCACCGTTCTCCTTTTGTAGCACCCTAGAGGCGGTTTAGGAAAGGCGGTGGAGTAAGGCGGTGGGTTAAAATATCCTCTAAGGCGGTAGAAAAATATCTGCTGCCTAACGTGTAGGTGCCACGTGGGTAAAATAGAGTAAATATCTATCAACTGTAGCGAGTGGATAAGGCCTACCCACTGTAGAGGTGTTAGATATTTATTCCTCTCTTTCCACCTCACGCCTTGTATAAGAGGGTTGCTATAATTCCGACGGACTTGTTTGTAAGATTGAATCCTCATAATATCCGAACGGAATTGTATGAATATTGTCATGTGGCCAAAGAGACACGGTCTTGTGTGTGACAGGTGGTCCTTTGGGTTACTGACACGTGTCTTACCAAATATATCCGTAACACTAGTCCCCCCAAAGTGTACTTGTTCGAAAAATCTGAGCGAGGGGTGAGCTAATCGCACGTTTCGCTTGGTTCGAGAACAAGTATCTTTCATCATGTCTATGTAGGCTTAGGCTTTCATCTATGTCTACGACGCCTAAAGTACATGTACCTTAATAGGCTAATCGACGCTTATCGTGGTTATCCTTTCGCTGTTATCGAGGTAGATTTTTTCGGAATTCTCGCCTATAGTATTGATAGGTTCTTCTATTTAAGGGCTTGTATGGATAGTGTGTTTGGCCAGAAGTCTTTTGTGAAACTTTTGTCTTTGCATCATGGTTCAACGCTTGTCCTTTTACAAATTTTTACTTTTTCTCGTTCTCGACACTTACGTAATTCCCGCTCTTTTACGAGCATCTATCGGAATTAAGGACTGGAGTGATCCAGTTGGTAAGTCCGAACGGCTGTGTATGTCCATCTATTCTGTTGATTGACAGGGGTGTGGGCGAGATGAGCATCGATGCAGGGTGGGAAGCTTTCTATGTTGATCACGACGTGGAGGCGGGGGACCTCTTAATTTTTACTTATGTAGGGGGTATGCGTTTCAAAGTTGAGATGTTTGGAGATGACTCCGCCAGAGAGGTGGGCCCCGACCTTCGCCGCCGAACCAGGTTCCCCCAATAATAATGAGGATGATGATGGTTGCGAAGTCCGTGTGTCTCTTCCGAAGTCTTATCCGTGGCGCGTCTTCCACGATGTGTCCGCTGATGTTTAGCTAGGGAGTCCGGCTGAAAACATGTTTAGGGTTTGTTATGCCGCTTGTTTTGTTGTTTTTTATCGCTCAGAATATGAATAAATGATCATTTGTCGCTTTGCCTCTAAATTCTTTGGTGTTTTTATGAGGCCATCACCGATGATCCTATGTTGGAGTGTGTGCCTTGTCTTCTACAAAGACGTGCTCCACTTCCCATGTGACGCTCATTGTGCCCCCGAGAAGACACGGTCCCTTCTACTATTTGGCTTTAAAGGGAGATAGTGGTGCGACGTATGCGGCGGCGCTGCTTTTCAACATCATGATGGGTGATGAGCGTGATTTTCTATGTGTCAGCGCCGCTTGGTGTGTTGACGTGGACGGAATTTTGAACTGTTTGAGGAGGTGTAATGATGGTTATTTGGACGGTCTCGATTCGAGGGCTTTTGGTTCGACGGTTCGATGGTAGTGTGGCTCTGTGATCCAACGGTGAAGGATCCATCTTCTTTGCTTATAAGCGGAATCGTACAGAAAAGGAAAAGGTTTTCTCTTGAAAGTGGAAGCGTTTCGTCTTCTCCCTAATACTTCTTCTTCTCCGGCGAACTTTGGTTTAAGCTTTTTGTGTCTTTTTCTTGTCTTTTTTCCTTCTAAGATAATGGCTAGTGCGACATCTTCTTCCTCTAGTTCTTCCTCTAGTTCTTCTCATGGGCCTCTCGATCCCTTCACCGGCCCAACCCTCGTGATTTCTCGGGTGCGCTTTAGGCTAACCTAGGGATGTTCTAGTTCAAGGTCCGCTAATTCATCCTCGCCTAGGCAAATGGGTAGGGGGTCGGGTATGTTCATAAGTCTTCTTGGGCAAAAGGATGTAGATAGCCTCAAAGCTGGAAAGATATGAGATAGACCCCTCTCTCGCTCGAGGTTAGGGTTCCCTCGCTCGGGAGAGAGCGAAGTTTTCCTGTGGAAGGGGAGATAGCCATCTATCGATGCGCTTATCGGGCGGCCTTAGGCTTCCCTTTTCTAACTTTGCCAAGGCGCATCCTAGAGGAATATCACCTGTGTCCTTCGCAGCTTGACCCCAATTCTTGGAGGTTACCAACGGTTTTGTTGTTGTTTTCAAGAATTACGGAGTAAATCCGACCGTCCGCTGGTTCCGTGATGTTATTTAGTCTATGCTTAGAGTCCAATGCCGAATCGGTATTACTTTTCGCCTGCTCGGGAGGAAGTTTTAGGGAAAGTTCCTCTTCCATTAAGCCATGGAAGAGTAAATTTTTCTTTGTTAAAAGTAAATCCGAGCGGGATGTCCTAACCAAGTGGGAGGTTCCCCTAACGGATATTACCTCGTGAGGAAATGACGAAAGAAGAGGAGGTTCTTCTTAAGTCGATGACGGGCTATCCAAAGTGTATATGGATGAGTTCTTGACAAAAGAAAAATCTTGTTAAATGTCGCTTAATAGTGTCTCAAGGTAGGACTTACTCGTGTTTCGATTTAGCTTAACTTGCAACCTGATAGCTAACTTGCTTCGAATTCTCCTTGCGTAAAATCCGATGGAGGACGCAGGACCCCGAGCTATGTTAAGGGCCTTTGGCTTCTTTTGAAGGTGAAGTTCACCCGCCTTTTGCTGGGCTAAGAAGAAGGAGGCGTGTGTCTAGCACAGCACCGATACCTCCAAGGAGGAAAAGAGGAAGAGGAAGAGAAAAGAAGTTGACTCTTCCAAGAAGAGGGTCAAAAGCTTACCTTAATGCGTGGTCCTCACGGAGAAGAGGACAAAGAGAAAGAATCTCGAGGAACGCATCGGGTCCCTAATTGTGGGAGAGCAAGCGGAGGTGCTCTCCGGAGAAGTCCGCGCGGAAGAAGTCCGCCCGCCTTGTCTCCACTCTCGAAGGTCCTTCCTCCGCCTACGGAGGATGTCCTTCTTATGGAGGTGAGAATCCTCATGTATACATTTTCTATGGGTATGCTTCTGCTCGTAATCTTGAACCTAGGGTCTATTTTGTAAAGTGAGGCGTGAGAAGCGCTCTCCGACAAATTAAGGGTAGCGGATTCGGTTTTAAGGGGATCGCACCCCAAGGGAAGTAGATGCCCTTCAAGATGTCCCCTTCGGATGTCGCCGCTACAAAGACTGTTTTGATGGCCATGAGACCCGAACAGCTCTCGTCTAAATTATGTGGAGCTGGAAGGGAAGAGGCCAACTCTCAATTATTCCGTTCGGTCATGTTGGTAAGAATTATTCTTATTTTACCTTCTAGTTCTTTCTGGTTTGATGTTAACATCGATGATTTTATTTTGTAGGCTGCGCACTGGGCGGATCAAGTTGGTAATCTTTGCCAAGAAGATTTGGCAAAGATGGATGTGAGCAGGGCAGACATCGCCCATCTAAGCTCTAGGGTGGTGGCCTTAGAAGAAAAGGGGAAAGAACAGCTTGAGGCTATCCAGGCCCTTGAGCGAGATAAAGCCGAGCGGCTGCAACAGCTGGCTACTATGGAAAAGGAGAAAAACGATCTAGCGGCCCAGTTATCTATTTCCAAGGGTTCTTTTCTTGCTGCTTAGGAGAATATCAAACAGTTACAAAATAAATCCAGCAGTTTGAAGAAGGAACTTAAATCTACTCAGGATGAGCGGGCCGCAGCTCGATGGGACTTAAAGATGAAGGCCGCTGAGTTTGCCGCCGTTCAAGCTGAGTTGGCGGAAGTAAAGGGGAAGCGTGACACTCTCAAGGAAGACTTAGCTTCCCGCCTGAAAGCTCCTAAATCCGACTCGCAAGAAATTAAGGATTTAATAGGAACGAAAGCGTATAAACTAGAGAAGGAGGTTGCCCTACTTTAGGGCTTAAAGCTAAGGAAGGCGCCACCCGCATATATTCAAATGCAAAGGTGGGTCATCACGCCCTCCTGGAAGTGTCAGCCCATGGGGCTTGCTAGGGTTCTAAAGACTTATATGGAACTAAAAGAGCAACAACTTATTAAGACCCCAGAGGCTTCTCGCTCTCCCCTGAGCCTTCAACTCAAGTTCCTTTAGCTGGTTGCCCTGAGGGTCCTAGTTCTTAGGGATATTTTAGCATTTTTGTGAACTGTTCTTGTAAATCTTTAGTCATTTGGAATGTATCTTCTATTCATATTAATGAAATGCAAACCTTTATTTTGGTGAAGATTTATTCCCGAGTAATGGTTGTTCTAACCATGTAAGAAAGAAGCGTTTGTGAAGTCCTTCGTAAAGTCTTTCCTTCTTTGTTTGGTTTGTAAGATAAGCTTTGTAGCATGTTCTTTTCTTCTTAGTCTAGTCATGGGACTATTCACCTTCGTAAATGAGATTGTTGCCTCATATTTCGATCGGGATTTTCGCCCCTTGTTTTTGGATGAGAGTTGTCGCTTATCCTTGTAGGATAATTCCGACTTATCTCTTAGGAATGGGAATTTCACCGCATTTTTGTAGAATGAGAATTTCACCGCATTTTTGTAGAATGAGAATTTCACCGCATTTTTGTAGAATAAGACTTGAGCTTTATTCCATGAGAGTTTAAGAGATAGCTACGGAATTTCATCGATAGTAGCGCCGTAAGCGCTCAAAGATGGAACTGGACGCTTGAGTGTTTTTTCGCCCATATTCACTAGGTAATAAGTGCCTGCTCGACAATTCTTTGGATGACGTAAGGGCCTTCCCAGCTAGGAGTTAGCTTCCCCGCTCGCTTTTATTTCCTTGAAATTCATTTTCTTCCTCGTGACCAAATCACCGATTTGAAGAAGACTCTTTTCACCCTTGTGTCATAGAACCTTTTACTCTTTGGCGATAGATAGTCGCCTTGTTTCCGCAGCCTTCCCTTCGCTCGTCGAAAGCAAATCAAGTTCTCGCCGAGATTTTCCTCGCTTTCCTCCTCGGCGAGAAAGTCTCATTGCGTCCGTAAGGTAGGCATTCCTATTTCTCGCAGGGTGGCGGCTTCGCCCCATAAGTGAGGGAAAACGGCTTTCTCTGTGGGAGTTCTTGTAGTCGTCTTGTAGGGCCCAAAGGGCGCCAAATTTCTTCTACCCAATTGGTTCCATTTTTAGACACCCGTTTTCGTGAGTTTGGAGCAAGATACGGTTGGTCACCTCTACCGCCGCTGGCTCGAGGGTGTGTTACGTAAGTCAACCCGATTCAATTCCGAAGCTCGAGCGTAAACTTTGAAAGCCTTGTTATCAAATTGTCGCCCATTATCTGAGATGAAGGCGATCGGAATTCAATCGGCTGCATAACCGCTCAGCCATAAGAATCCTTGACACGCTTTTTCCGTGATCTTGGCCAAGGGCTCGACCTCTACCCATTTGGTGAAGTAGTCTATAGCAACTATTAGAAATTTCATCTGTCGAGTTGAAGTAGGAAATGGCCCTAGATGATCAACCCCCCAGATAGCAAATGGTCGAGGGCTGATAATTGGTGTAAGCAGCGTAGGGCGTCGCCTTTGATCTTGGAATGCCGCTGGCAAAGGCCACACTTACGCTTAATGCCACCGATTCTTGAGTTAAGGGTGGCCAATAATAGCCTTGTCGCAGACTTTGTAACTCAAGGCTTTGCTCTCCTATATGGCCTCCTCCGATGCCCTCGTGGAATTTCTTGCGTAATATAGTTGGCTTCTTTGGGACGCATACATCGTAAGAAGGGTTGTGTATAGGACCTTTGTATAAGTTTTCGCCAATAATGGTGTAATCAGCAGATCTATAATGTAAACTGGCCGGGCTTCCGCTTTGTTGGATGGTGGAGGTCCACCTTGCGTGTAGTTTCTAATGGGATCAATCCAACTCGCCTCTTCCTACCGTATTTTGTACTTCTTCTTCGAGCCTTTCAATAGTCCTTGTGGGAAGGTACCGTAGGTTAAAAAGCGGATTCTCAGATTTTCGTTGGATGTTGTGGCCCTTTTAGATAAGGCGTCTGCCTCTTCATTTTGTGCTCGACCGATTTTTTCAATCTGGAAGTGAACAAAGTATGAAACTATCTTCTTTACCACAGCTTGGTACTTAACCATGTTTTCCTCTTTTACTTCGAAACTACCCAAGGTGTGGTTTACCACCAGCTGTGAGTTGGAATATACATGCATGTTCTGAATTCCGAGCCCCCTGGCCAAGTGTAATCCTCGCGATTGGGGCTTCAGATTCAAATTTCATTATTCGCTGCTCGAATTGGAACTTGAGTACCGCTGCAACCTTCCACTTAGAGGGAGAATAAAGGATCTAAACCGGCTCCCCGACTTTTCTTCCGTCGCCGATCCATCGGCTATATAAGAGCCATGGGATGCCGGGTTTTCTTCGGATTTGCCGATGGGATCTCATCTCCACTTGTGGGCATGGTTAATTTCGCTTATAAAGTCCGCTAGCACCGAAAGCCTTGATGGCTGTCCGGTTTATAAGTGAGATCAAACTCACCCAATTCTATTACCCACTTGGCAAGACGTCCTAATTTTCGTGTTTATGGAGAACTTGCCTTAGTGGTTGATCGGTAAGCACAGCCGACTTTGTAAGCTTGGAAATAAGGCCTCAATTTTCGTATGGATGTGATGAGGGCGTAAAGCCAACTTTTCGAAAGTGGCATATATCTCGACTCAAGGCTGCTAAGGATCTTACCGTAATAAACCGCTTCTCAACTCCCTTGTCTTCCCTCAAAAGAACGGCTGACCGCCGAGGAGCGCGCCGTAGATGTAGAGCTCTTCCCCTACTTGCGGCTTAGCTAACAGCTGAGGCGATCGGAGATAATCTTTAAGTCCTTGAAAGGCTTTCTCACATTCTTCTGTCCACTCCATTTTTGGCGCCTTTCGTAAGGCTTGGAAAAGTGGGAGGTTCTTCTCGTCAGCTTTAGAAATGAACCTTCCCAGAGCCGCCAGGCGTCTGTTAAGTCGCTGTATTTCTTGGAGAGTTTTGGGTGACCCCATATCAAGAATGGCTCTGATTTTTTCTGGATTCGCCTCTATTCCTCTTTGTGTCAATACAAACCCCAGAAATTTCCCTGAGCAAACACCGAAAGAACACTTATTCGGATTTAAGCGCATGTTGTAAGTCCGAAGGGCTAGAAAGGCCTCTTGTAAATCCGGTAGATGTTCGTCGGCTTTTTGGCTTTTTACCAAAATATCATCCACGTAAGCTTCCAACGCTTCTCGCCGATTTGCTCTTTGAAGACCTGTATTTATAAGTCTCTCGAAGGTGGCTCCCCGCGTTCTTTAATCCGAACGGCATTACTTTATAGCAATAAGTCCCAAAGGCTTGTAATGAAGGATGTTTTTTCCTCGTCCTTTCGCCATTCGGATTTGGATTATAGCCCGAGAAGGCGTCTAGAAAACTCAACATCTCATGCCCCGTCAGAGAATCAACTAAAACCATCGATGGAAGGCGTGGGGAGCAAATCCTTTGGACAAGCTTTATTTAGGTCCGTGAAAATCTACGACATTCTCCATTTTCCGGAGGGCTTTTTACAAGAACCACATTAGCTAGCCGCCGATAGTTCACCTCTCTGATAAATCCAAACCTCTCAAGAGGGTCGATACTTCTTCTTCTCATGGCCTTCGCCTTTCTCGTGCTGAATTTCTCCTTTTCTCGCTTGATAGGCTTGAATGATTGGTCTATGTTGAGGCGGTGTTCACGACGCTATGCTTACACCTAGCATATCTTCCGCCACTGTGCTAAAAGGTCGGAATTTGTCCTTAGTACCACCATGAGATTTTCTCACTGCACTCTTGTTAAATTCGCACTAATTGCACTGCACGCTCCATCTTGGTTGTATCTAGAGGAATCAGAAGCAACTCTTCAACGTATTGGCTCAATTCCTCTTCTTCCCCGCCTTCTGCTATTCTATTGACTAGCATGGCTTCCAAACTTTTGTTTTGCCCCCGCTACGACTTTTCCTTTAAGGGTTGTAAATGTAGCACCGCTGCTAGAGGTTGGTCTCCTCTTACTTCTCCGCCGCCACTTTCAGCTTGGAAATTTTAAGAGAAGATGGTAGGTAGAAATCACGGCTTTCAAGGCGCTGAGGGTTGGCCTACCAAGAATAACGCCAGAGCTCAAGCACACCGCATAAACCGTAAATTTGTCGCTACCGCTGATGATCTTGGCGATTTTCCTACCATAACCTAGCAAGGAGATCATTCCTTCTCGGTCAGATAACTCCTCCTAAAATCCCACTAAGGATGATTTTACTGGGAGCAAGTTATCCGTGATCATATCTCATTCTCTCAAAGCACTCCAAAAAGAGAATGCCAATCAACTTCCACCGCCTATCGTAACTCTCTTCATTTGGAAGCTGGAAACCATGATGGCAATGACTAGAGCATCATCATGGTGCTGGAGAAAATCTGGGAGCCATAAAAAGAAGAGACCCTTCTAAAAGGGTAGCTCTGAAGAAAAGGGGGCAAACTTCGGCTTTGGACGATGAATTGGTTCCATCCGATGATAGAAACTTTGGAGTTCAAGAGGTCGGCCCGTGAATTGAACATTCGACTGTGGACGTTCCTGCTGTTACATCCGCCCCCCCTCCCCCATAGCCCCAGTTGTTAAGAGAAGGAGGTTGATGATGGTTGATAAAGAAGATCTTGAAGATACCTCTGTTCTTGGAGCGGCTGTGGACTCTACTTCAGGGATTTCTGGAGTTAGAGGGAGGCACGGGCCGTTAACTGGCCCTGGGCCCAACCCGCCGTTCCGCCGACAAAATCCTGACCTGTGAACCGCCCGCCATTGGGGCCAACCCGGGCCGTTGATTGGCTCACCGGACCCTAAGTCAGTCATGGTCATCTTTGGGTGACCTGCAGAATCGCCCTGCCACAGCAGTGTAATCGAGGGTCGCCCAACTCACGGTTCTTATTTTTTTTTAATTTTTTTTTAAAATATCTAAATGTAAATGAAAAAATAGCAAAAAAAAATTAAAAAATATATAAAAAAAACTATGATATTTTGATATAAAAATAGAATGAGAAAAAAATTTAAAAATTAAAAACTATAAAATTATAAAATCAAAAAAGAGTATAAATAGCAAGCTACTTAAAAAAAAGAAAATAACCATAAAAATCTTCATCATTGACAACTAGAGAATGCAAAAATCTCTTTTGAAGGAAAAAATCAATCTATAAAATTCATTATCCTATACTAATTATTCAAACATTAACAATATCAAAAAATATAAAATTACAAAATCATATAAATAGCAAGCTACTTAAAATTAAGGAAATGACCATAAAAGGCCTTCATTATTGACAATCAAACATTGCAAAAATATGTCATGAAAGAAAAAAAAAATTCAATCTATAAAATTCACTATTCTACATTAATTATTCAAACATTAAGAAATCCCAAAAAATTATAAAATCACAAAAAGTATATAAATAGTAAGCTATTTAAAAATAAGAGAATAACCATAAAAAATCTTTATTATTGATAATTAGAGAATACAAAAATCTCTCTTGATGTAAAAGAAACACAAAATATAAAATTCATTGTCCTACACTAATTATTCAAACATTATAAAACCAAAAAAATAATAAAATCATAAAAAGTATATAAATGTCAAGCTATTTAAAATAAGAAAATAACAATGAAAAGCCACATTATTGGTAACCAAAGAATGCAAAAATCTCTCCTCAAGGAAAAAAAACTCAAATCTATAAAATTTATTATACTTTCCTAATTATTCAAACATTAAAAAATCAATTAAAAAATATATGATGTTTACATGAGTGCAAAAAATTAAAAAAAATTGAAAAATAAAAAATAAAAAACCCAACCCTTTGGGTTGACCCGGGTCAACCCGGCGGGCCAACCCGCCGGGTCACGGGTTGGGCTTAGGTTGAACCGTAACCAGCCCACCCAGAAGGACCGGTTATTTTCCGCCCGCCTACCGGGTCAGTCACCGGAGGGTTTTGCCGGGCCGGTTCCAGGACGGGCCGGGCCAAAACCCGGCCCGTGCCCTCCTCTACCTGGAGTTTGTTCTTCGGGACCCATCGTTATGGGACGCCCTCCTCTTCCTTCAGTTGTCGTGACCAATGAGACTTTCGTTCCTTGTCGATTAGGGGAAGGGTTGTCGCTAGTGAAAGGGTCTGAAAAGGAGAAAGAAGCAGTGAATATTCCTCCGGCTCCGGCTACATCTCTTTCTTCTTTTTTATGCGCAAACTAAGTTCATATTGGGTCTCGAAAAAGTGCGCATTTGGTCTTGTAAGAAGAGAATACTGTAGATCAGACGGTAGATGATGAGATTCCAAGAGCTGACTCTAGGGTTACTGGAGCAAGAGGGAGGAAGTTTATCAACCGCCATGACTCTGTATTGCCAATTGAGTATCATTCAATTGGTGATTCAGTCCATGCATGGGAAGGTGGAAATATCAACATCTACATGAATCAGTTTGGTGACACGGAATCCCTTGCTCATTTTCGTCTCTATCTTGCTTCAGTGAGTGTAGATTCGTCCTCCTTAATGTTGAATCACTCTCTTCTTTCTTTCCTCTCTTTTTTCTTCAATTCACCTCCATGTGTTCCTGTTGTAGTCTCTTAAGTGGACAAAATGTGTTGCCAAATCCATTGAGTAGAGAGATTCTAAAGTTGCCTCTCGCATAAAGAGGGCGGAGGCAGAGAATGTGCGATTGTTGAAGGAGTCATCTCCTTAAGGAAGAGAAAATAAGTAAGTTGACCGGTGAAAGAGATCACGCTCTTGAAAGATGTCCACGGAACTTCCAGTATCAACTAGGACTCTTTCAACCATGAAGATTCCAATCTTGGCAGTAATCACTAGAGCATCGTCATGAGGATGGTGAACTCCTTTCAAGTCTTCATCTGAAAAGCAAATTTGCAAAGAGGCATTCTGTACAATTAAACCTTATTTCAGTGATGGGGCATTATGCACTGCTCCCACCATTCCAACATAATTCATCCTTGATGTAGAGCTTTCTCCTCCACATCTTGGGTCGCCCGCAATCAGGGAGAGATGGGTGTCGCTTGGAGGGATTGGCAGTGCAGAAGAGGGACCTTCAATTTTCTGGTCCTTTTGCAAGTATTGGTCAAGCTTCCCTTCTAGGATAAGGCCCTCTATTGTGTCCTTCAGATGGACGCACTCATCAGTGGAATGTCCCATGTCTTGATGGAATTTACAGAATTTCTTACTCTTCTTCCTCTTTGGATTATCCTTCATCGGTTGTGGTGGTTTCAGAATTTTTTGACTCTAAATTTGCTACAAGATATCTTCTCTAGAGGTGTTGAGGATAGTATAATTGTGATACCTCGCCATTCTCTCAGTGTAACTCCCATCTCCTTTTCAGGGTACACATGTCACACCACCAATGTGTCAAGAGAATAAACCCTATACCTAAAGTCAGAAGTCGCTTAATCAACTATAAATCAAATATCTTACGAAGCTAATTGAAGCAAACTGAACTTATTATAACCCAAACTTCAAATAAGGTTTAGTACAACATCAAATAAAATACTGTCTTAGACATACACATCTTAAATACACACATAATCAAACTTAAAGAAGACTAAGACACTGGGGTCAGAGCCGGCTACATGACATCTCCACTAGACTCAATGCATTAGATCTAACACTCTATATGGTCTTCTGTCTATCGCCTGCAATCATAATGTCAAGATAAAAGGGGCTGAGCTACTGGAGCTCATTGGGTTGGGAATAGCATCACTGCCGTGTAACCCTGTGATAACTAATTAAAATCAGAATCTTAATTATAAAATATGCACATTAAATAACTGAAATTAAATACTGAAATTCGAAAGAAGTACATGCTGGTCAATGTATTATCTTCAATCTGGTTTAATCATGTCAAATGCATACAGAATCTCTTGAAATGCAAATCTGGTTTTCTGTTTCTCTGTCATGTGAATAATTTTTGGAACCGACATTTCCCTTGGTAATCTATACCAGTAACCTCCACGGTCGAGTCATACTCAATCACCGGAAGGCAGGAAATACGAAATCATCCGATAATCACAAGACTATAATCTCTGACTACACATCTACTTCAATACTATAGAACCAGCGACCAACGAGTAGATCTGCTACGCGAGGCCATCTATATAGGTACACTAGGCACCCGAGAGTATGGAAAGGGGGTTTTAATTTTATAAATGTAAAATCCATGATTTTAGCTTGAAATAAAGGATTTAATATTTTTCCCTAAATTGATTAGTAAATTTTCAAATCTTGCCAAAAAGGGCATTTTGGGAATAATTAAAACCCGAGGGCATTTTGGTAAAATAGACACGGGGGAGATTCGAAAATATAAATAAAATTATTTTATAATTTTATTTATTCTGATTGAAGAAAGATCTAATTAAATTTGGAAATACTTAATTTAATTAAATTGGAAAGCTCATAAATAATCATGTAGAAACTTTGAAGGAAAGGGGGAGATAATTGATTAAATCTATTAAAGGGAATGCCCTAAGTTTAGTAAGGATAGGATTTGATCAAAAGAAATTAGATCAAATTTAAATTCAAATGAATTTAAATTATAGAGATTATTAATTAATAATTTTGAATTTTATTTGGCTGCAAGGGACTTAATAGAAAAGTTATTAATTGCAAGGACTACAAAATAAAAGTTATTGTCTCTGAAGGAGGATCTAATTGCAATATAAAAATGACAAGGGACTATAAGTAAATTTGTGCAGCTCTCTCTGATCAGGGATTAAATGATTAAATTGGAAATTGGAGGGGCTTATTTGCAAAACCAATTTAAACATATCGCAGTTGTATAAGATTGATGGCTAAGATCGAATGATCGCTGGGGAACCGATCTTGGGCGCCGATCCGCCAGCTTCAATTCCTCCAAGCTGATAGCTGCGATACATGCGCCTCACCGCGCGGGTGAACTGACCGCCTGGATTCGATCAACTCCTGATCACGAGACGAGCCATCGTCTCCCTCCTTCGCCAGCGCCAGATCACGATCACCTTGCCAAATCAGTGCTGCATGGATTGACGCCGGGAATGGCAAGTTGGGGGATATTTCGCATCATCTCCTCGCCAATACAGTCCGATCGCATGGAGATCATCCTCACGGCCTATAAAAGGGAGTCAAGGCTGAACACTGAAGGGCCACCAAACACCGACGATCTCCTCCACCTCACTGTGAGGAACAGAGAGATCGGAGACGCTGTATTCCCGAAGCCGCAGCTGCCGAGGACCGGCGACGCGGGTGCCAAAAGGGTTCCCTGTCTGGCCGGAGCTCGACGAGCACCTCCAAGAGGCTCAGCGACGGCGCAGGCTCGTGAAACCGCCGTAAGCTCTCTCGCCTCGACCGTTAATTCCTTTTGCATGCATGCGGGGTGGTAGGCTATAGATAGGGCGGTGAACGCCGGAGAAATCTCCAGCCAAGGGACTGGACGCCGGTGAAGGAGACGCTGACGGGAAACCGGAGACCCAGGAGGGGGAGAGGCGAGGGTTACCGCCGTGGACGCACTCTAAGTCGGTTCTCCCGCACGGCCGCCGGGCTCAGCCACGCACTACCACCTGGACAGGACCGAGCTCCACCTGGGACGATCACGGTCATCTCCTCCGGTGAAGTCACGACCTGTGAAGAAGAAGGTAAGAGAGAGAGAGAGAGTGGCCGTTAGGTAGTTAATTAAGTTAATTAACTGTTTAGTGCTTGGTTAAATTAATTGTTGATTAATTATTAATCATCATTAATCGGTTAGATTAATTGGTACCTAAATAATTAGTAAGTTAATTGGAGATTAATTAACTGGATAATTATTTAAATGATTGATTAGTTAAATAACTAAGTGATTAGTTGTATAAATAATTGATTAAATTACTAATGGTAACTAGATTATTGTCTTACTAATTAATTGGTTTAATTAATTAGTAACGAAATAGTTAACAGGTTAACTAATGGGAGAGGAAAGGATTAATTTGGAATATGCTTAATCAACTAATGGAACTATAATTTGATCAAACCAGTTAGATGAGCATGATTCTATTAAATATTCTTGTCATCTTGGATGATATGGTAATAAATAGATCAATGATAATTCTAATGATCTGTGAACCATAACATAGCTAATTGGGGCTATTGGGTTCCATTCTTGAATAGAGAATAATGAATGGGACAAATTAGTTAATATTCAATGAACTGAATAATTTTTGACTAATTTGATTATTCTTTGATGATTAAAGAATTTATTGGATTATTAAAAAAAAAGGATTAAATACAATATTTCTTTGAGTAAAGGGGTTAGTTAATTGATGAGATTAACTAATAACTACCTAGATGGACAACTTATGGAAAATGATCAATTATTTGGATAATTAATTTATAAGTTGATTGAGCCAACTAGATATAGGAAGATGAGCTCAAGGTTGGTTCGGACCAATTCCAAAGGGATTGAATCAAGGTGGAATGACAAGAAACGCGAGAGAAGGCCCACAAGACGGACTTGGGCCCTTTAGAGCATGCATACTAGATACAATATTTATAGGATAGTACCTTATTGAGGTGAGATTTATTTTTATCAGGGTTTGACTTGGATGCGTCGGGAAGTCCCGTGGAGCACGAGACTCTGTGACTTTAGGTAAGTATTTCTGCCTTGTATCTCCCAGTCATTTGTTGATTGGTTCCTTGGCTTTTTGATTGCATGTTGATCATGCCTTGTTCCTCCCTTCAGGGATTTTATTCTTATGTCTTTGTTGTGACATATTGTTTTCATACATGCTTCCATGAATTTTGTTGAAATCCATATATAGCATGTTTGATTGTTTTGGGGATGTTGGGATCCCTACTTGTACTGTTCTTCGTCCCTGCCTCAAAGAGCAGTGAGCTCCAGATTTTGTGAGAGCGTTGGGGACGGGACACCCTGACGTTCCGGCACTCCTGGCCAGAGGGAGAGTGTTCTGGTTGTCCCTCGCCACCTGGGTCGATCACCGATCGCTGTCGACATAGAGAGACAAAGCGGCGCTATCGACATACCTAACCCGAGGGGTCAGAAGGCCAATCGGATGGTCGCTTTCTCGCCAGGTTCACATGGTAATCGACCGGGAGACGTTTGTGGAGATTCTGTTGGAACTCTTAGCTAGAAGTCATTATCTTGTTTATTTTTATGATAGACTCCTAGGACTTGCTTTGAGGGGCGTGCCCCGAGTTTGCTTTGATATTCATTTTGTTGATATCATAATTCTTGAACCCTCAAGTAGTACGTGATCGAAGCTTTCCATTCGAAAGCTCATGCACTTGTTTTCTTCCTGTTTACAGATCCCGAGGCGTAGGACACTAGTACGCAGGAGTTGAGCCGATCGTGGGTCGGGTGATTTGCAGTGGTCCGAGGACCTTGTCTATCTTTCTGTTTTGAGTGAGATATTATGTTTGTAGGTCCCCTTAGGGCCTGGTATTTGTAGGGTACTTGAACCCTTGTTATTTATTTTCCTTCAATAACTCGCTTTATTTTGAATAAATTAAGTTGTTTATTTTGCATTATCTCGCTACACACTTAGGCCTTGTATCCGGTGGGGCCCGCCTCTACTTCTACGCCGGCTCAAGACACGCGTCTCAGGTCCCGGATCGGTCGGGCGCTATAATAAAAAAGAAATGTTTTAAAACAGATAGTTCGCTAATAAAATCAGAATTTAAATCACCCCTTTCCTAACCTAATGTCGTACTCTCTGGCTCTCTACGAGCAACCACTAGTCCATACAAGCAGATCAGTAAAGTGTAATCTATCTGTTCTGTATCTATTTCTCTTTTCTATTATTGATTACTATGCATGAAATGATTTTCTAAAACTCTAGAAATTTTCATAAAATTCCTTGTTCATGTTTTTCAAACTGAAATCTATACTGTATAAAAAAATACGGTAAAATAAGTTAACTTTATAGCTAGTTCCTCTCATCTGAGTTTGGTTCGAGCTTAAGTCTGGCTCGGTCCTTCGGCAACGGCTGACTTGCCTTTGCCCTTTCCTTTTCCTGATAATCGAAATACGAAATTTATGAATACGGAGGCTGTATTCTTGACTCGTACTCTACTTTAAACTCAATAGAATATGATAAAAATATGAGATTTATTCTTCTTACAAACTATACTTATTTTCATCATTATCATAACTTTGAAAAACTACCATCATGCTTTTCCACTTTAAGCAAATAATTTCTATACCGACTTGGTAACTTGAGCATGCATATCATGGACAATTAAGAGCCTCTATCATACTCTCCTTAAAGGAATTATTTACTAAGTATGTATAATTAATCCTTTAAGTAAAATCATCGAAATTTTGGCAAAGACTCTCCTCTATTTGTAGGGCTCAAATTATACAACCTATCACACATTAGCATCATGAATTAAACCATTCTATCAATACTCTTACAACCCATATACATGCATATAATTTCTTCAAGTAAGAACCCTAATCATATTTCAGTTAGGGTTTTCCCAACCCTAAACTTCAATTAGATAATTAAAGTAAAATTAATCCCAATTAGGGCTCACTGAGGGTTCGAGATTGCAATTTGAAGGATTCCTCGCCGAATTCTAGGGGAGGAATGGCCAAGGGTCACGGGCGTAAAAGGGGCGTAAGGAGCTAGCCGGGTGGCTCCTACGCTGGCCGGGCCTGAGAAGGCAGTGGGCCGCCCCGCCAGAGTAGGCGCCCCGAAAGCGGGCGGCCGGGTGGAGCTCGTGTGGTGGAGTAGCCGGCCGCAAAGGCCAAACAAGGGGTGGGGACTCGGCAGTAGGCCGGGCCAAGGAGGGCACCTACAGGAGGAAAGCGGCATGGGGTCCTAACGCACCTAAGCTATTTGAGGCGCCATGAGCTTGAGAAAGAGAGAAAGTGAGAGTGCTTTCTCTAAGTACGAGAGAAGAAAAGGAAAGAGAGAGAGAAATTATTCTCTCTCTCTTTCTCTCATCTGTTATATATACAGAATGAAAGTTTTAATTTAATTAATCTTTTTATTAATTAAACCATTATAATAAATTATCTTATTAAAAGTATTTGATTAAATATATTATCTTCTAAAATATCTCCCTTTAAAAGCCGAACAATTTTTCGTTAATCTTATCTTGTTATTGTGTCATCACGAGGGGGACTAATTATATTATCTGGCTCATCTCTATCTCCTACCCAAATCCTAGAGTCCCGGGTCATACGACCCTAGTAACACGGACTGACTGTAGCATCACTGGTCGTCTCTTCTCCCGACCTAGATCAGTGTTTCTCGGCTTTTGACTCGGCCAGATCTACTTTATCGGGACTCTAACTTTTGTCTGATATTTTCACTTAATTAATCTGGATTAATTAATATTTAATTAATTTCTTATTAAATAAATCTAACTCTGTCGTCTATCCATCTCCAACTATTCTATGTAACTTTGGCCTGGCCCAATAAGGCCTTCTCTTGGCCCTATAGTTAAGTAGGTACCGATTTCGGTCAATTAAATTCTGATTTTCTTTAACTTTGAAGTTAATAATAATTAATCTGATTTTTGAGCTAATTAACCTCTACCGATGAAGTGGCCTCTTATCATCATACTGGGGCAGTTTGCCTTGGTTTTCGAAAGCCTTCTCTTTGAGACCTGTCATCTTTCAAATTTCCTTGTTTAGGATCCTTATATTCCTTCCGCAGGGGTTCCTTGTTGCGGAATTCCTCCATTTTCAGAAGATCTTCTTCCCATCTAGCCTTCATCTCCTCTGAGGTCATATACTTTTTAGTTATTGCGAGGAATTCAGATATGCTTCTAGGGACATCCCTAGTAAGGGAATCTTTGAATGGACCATCATTCAATCCTCTGATCACAGTTCCCACAACCATGACAGAGCTGAGATCCATCATTCTAGTGATATATTTATTAAAGCGACGAATGTAGTTACGTAAGCTCTCCATTGGTTTTTGTTTGTAACCCAAGAGTATGATGGGGTTTTTCTTCAATCGCTTATTGCTGGCAAAGCGTTGAAGGAAAAGATAGGAGAGTTGTTGGAAGTTGTATACGGTCCCAGGGGGTATGCTTCGGAACCAATCGTGGGCAATATCCGTTAATGTTAGAGGGATTGCTCGACACGTAACGGCCTCCGTAGTTCTGTTTATCATCATTTCATCTGAATATCGCTCAAGGTACTCGAGAGGATCCGATGAACCGTTATATTTTTGAACATTTGGTTGCTTGAATTGCTCAAGGAATAGGGCCTCCCAAATTTCTCTGATGAATGGAGAAGTAGGTTGTGGCACCAACTGTAGAACTCTATCTCTTTCGGAGATATATCGCCGTGGTGAACGATGGTAGTAATAGGGTGAATGATGCCGAGGAGAACGGCGTACAGGAGAATGTCGGTACAGTGACCGATTAGGGGACAGTTTAAGTGAATTTGGAGGTGATCAATATCTTGTTGGACGGTACATCGGTGAATGAGTTAATCTCCTTGATTGTGGGGTTGCAGCATGTTGAGCTGGAGATATAGAGACTCTTCTTTCTCTTTTATTCTTCCTCTCAGCTCGGAAGTTGAGATCCTGATGTGGATAGGGTTGGTCGGAGCTTCCAGTAGAAGACTTAATGCTTCTATTTCTCCTTGGAGAATGCACTGTTCGATATCTGGGAGGACGATTAGCTGACCTCTCCCTGCTTACCCTCAAAGGTTGGGCATCATGTAGCACGGTGGTTTGGTCGACGCGTTGTTTCACATTGTAAAGGGTATGCTTCAATTCTTCAATTTCCCGCGCCATGACCCGGATGCGATCACTGTCATTAATGATTTCCTTACTCATTGGGGGTGCCTCCACTCCTTCTGGAGCTACAGGGGTATCTCCGGGTAGAGAAACATCACCAACTAGGGAAGCAACCAGAGCTCCTCCTTTTTCTTCTTGAGCCTGAAATCTCTTTAACTTTCTCAAAGTAGTAGCCATAGACTTTCAGTTCAAAGTCCCCACAGAAGGCGCTAAATTGTTGATGTAGAAATCGGATTCACATTGAGATCAAATCCAATTTCAAACCAACAGTTGAATTTGTTTTGATGTTGGGACTTAGAACAGTGAGAAAATCAAGAAGAAATCAATCAAACAAGAAAAGAGGCACCAATTTAATGTGGAAAACCCTCAATCAAGGAAAAACCACGGGATCAGAAGATCAAATCCACTATCATCAAAATATTCATGGATATTTCTATAGGTTGAGGAAAGATCAATTTAGATTTGGAGAAGAATGGAGGAGAAGCTCGAATGAGATCCGATCTTCAGAGAGACAGAGCTTCGCTATCTTAGATCCTTATGTCGCAAATGAACTGGAGTTCTCGCCTTTTATAGGCTTTGGTAGCTTGGGGAGGAAGCCAGGAATTCCAACATGTGATTTGAGGAATTTTGACATGCGCTTTGCCAGTACCTAAGCATCCAAATTGCTCCAAATGCAAGCAACCGGGCCGGTTCTAAGTCAGCCGACAATTGTAATTCTTCTAGAAGGCCAACCTGTCAACAGTTATGTTCTTTCTAGAAAGTTAGAGCTAATGAATGGTGTGTTCCAAAGACCTAAGGATGTATCTTAGGCCGATGAGATAGCGAACAATTCCGATCCGATAAGTTGGTGCAATATATCTTATAGGCTCGATATTGTTCAGATCTGATATATCGATTACAGAATATTCCTAACTTCCAAACCGATGAATTAGCAGAATGTGTTTTGTCACGAAACGTTACCACATAGCTGCGTGGTGAGCACATAGCAAACTATTCTTTCACCTTTTACTAATTGCCAGACCTACCCACAGGCAGGGGCGCAGCCACATGTACGAGAAAGGGGGTAATTGCCCCTTAATTTTAAAAAATATACTATGTATTTTTAATAATTTTAAAAAATATATTATATGTTTTTAATTTTCCCCATAAATTTTACTATTTCGATAAAAATCCACTGAATATATGAGAATATAAAAAGTTTATGGGTTATCCATATAATTACAAAGTTCACATGAATGTTAAGATATAATTATGAAAATCTTCATGGCTTTCATGGGCATTTGGTAAATAATCCTGTTTATCGAATGGAGTTGGGTTTTTGATCTGTCCGCATAATAATGGTTGCGGCTTCAATGAGCAAATTCCAACCCGAGCAATGCCCCATTCCATTCGCTATTTCCCTTGTATCCTTTCTCTTTCTCACAAGTAACTCTCATCTTTCCACCCTTGAGTCTCTTGATTTCTGCTAGTATATCGTTTTGATTCATTTAGGGATTGGATTCCATCATGCTCTTAATCTTGTTTTTCTTCTTAGATGAATCTGTTTCTTCAAAAAATTCGATATTGTTGTAGTTCTTATATGATTTCTTATATTTATTATGGAAATAGTTTTCATTTTTTGAAACTTGAAAGATGAATCAAATCTTAATGGAAATACAAACTCTTACCTTTAAGCAACTCTGCTTTCGGATTTGATGGTTATATCTTTTAGCGTTTACGATCTTCTCATTGTCCTTTGTTCACATTCCTGGGCATCATTAATTAGAAATAGTTTGCATTAAATCCTTTGAAATAATTTATGTGATTTTTATTAACTATTATTACTTTGTTTAATTTATGTAATTTATTTTAAATCCTTTATGTAATTTGCATTAAATCTTTTAAGGAAATGTTTTGTTCACATTATCATTAATCTTGTATAATACATTTTAATCAAGTATTTTTATGTAAAAGATATTAGAAATAATTTACATTAAGTATTAATTAGTTTGTTTGAAGTTATTTTCAATTTAGGTTGTGAATTATTTTATTTTTATTTCTATGTACTTGTATTATCCCAAAATTTCATAAGTAAAATTCAGTAAAATTTTGAAATTTTAAATGAGGTTAATTAAGTTAAATCAGATTAATCATTATTAACCTCAAGTTTAAGAAAATCAGAAATTAATGGACCGAAATCCAGCCTCGCAACTATAGGGCCAAGAGAAGGCCTTATTGGGCCAGGCCAGAGTTAGACAGAATAGTTGGAGGTGGATGGTCGGCAGTATTCGAATTATTAAACCAGATATTAATTAAATATTAATTAATCCAGATTAATTAAGTAAGAATATTGGACAAAAATTAGAGTCTCGATAAAGTAGATCTGGCCGAGTCAAAAGTCGAGATACACGGATCCGGCCTGAGAAGAGAGAACTCCGCTGATGCTACAATCGCATCGCCATCAGCGTGGTTTAACCCGGATTCCCTGACCGGCCTCGAGATAGGGACAAGCCAGAGAATATCACTAGTCGCTCTCGTGACAGCACAGTAACAAGATAGGATCAACTAAAAGGTTGTTTGGCTTGTAGTGGAGGATATCTAGAAGATAATTTTATTTAATCGATTACTTTTAAGAGATAAGATATGTTAATAAGTAAATTAAGTAATTATAATATCATAAGGGAATAGTATTATTAATATGATATATATATATATATATATATATATATATATATATATATATATATATATATGAGAAGATAGAGAGAGAGAGAACAAAAAGGTTCTCATCTTTACTCTTTCTCTCTCGATCTAGCTCAGAGAAAAATCCTTCTCTTCTTTGACTTCACCTTCACTCGTTCCCTTACCCACGCCCTCCATCGACGAGGTTCCACCGCCTGCAAGCTCAGCGCCGCCGATCTCCTTCTCCACCTTTATGCGAGCTGCCAGCCACGGCTGACCACCCCTCCCCATTACTGACGCACAGCAGCTAGCCCTGGCCTTTGGCCGATCCCGCCTGTCACGCCACCTGGGCCGCCAAGAGCTCACGGCCGCCGCTATTTCCACGCCGGCCGCCACCTGCGAGGTCTCCCTTGTTTTAGCCGGAGCTGTGCACATTTCCGCAGCCCTCGCAGCTCCGCCTCAGCACCACAGCGAGCTCCAGCCATCAACCACAGTCCCCTTCATGAGCTTCTTAAGAACCACCCTGCAATCCACTAGTTAATTAAAAGATCTAATTTGGGAATTCATGAATCTAGGGTTGGAGATGGTTGATAAAATTATGCATGTATAAGGGCTATGAATGGTTAGATGTTACCATGTATTATAGATTATTAATTAAGTTGATATGTGTGAATGATTGTGTATTTTCGGGGCCCGATAAATAGAGGAGGTGTTGCCGAAAACTTACCGATTTTACATGCTTAATCCTTTTAATTATGAAGCCTTAATTGGTTATGAAAAGTATGTTAGAGACCCTTAAGTATTCATAAAAGGCATGCTTTAATTCCAAGTTTATGTTAGTGATGAAAATAAACACAGTTAGTAAAGAAGAGTGAAATATCGTATTTTTATCGTATTCTATTTAGCCTAAATTAGAGTACGAGTCGAGGATACGGACTCCGTATTTATAGATTTCTTATTTCAACTATTAGAAAATCCAAGAAAGGCAAGTCCGGCCAATAAGTGTAAGGACCGAGCCGTAATTTATGCTCAAACCAGATCTCAAGTGAGGGAACTAGTCGCATAGCTTCGTTTGATTTATCGTATTTTTATACTGTATAGATTTCAGTTTTGAAAAGCAGGAACTAGGAGTTTTATGAAATTTCTAGAGTTTTGAAAAACCATTTCATGCACAGTATTCCTCGTGAATGTAAAAGAGAACCGTATACGTAAAATGTATAGATTACACTTTATCGATATACTTCTATGGACTCAAATGGCTGCTCAGAGCCGTGAGAGTACTAAGCACTAGGTTAGGAGAGGGGTGATTTAAATTCTGATTTTATTACTGAACTATCTGTTTTAAAACACTTCCATTTTATAAAATCAAAACCCCCTTTTCTATCCTTTCTGATGCTTAGTGTACGTATATATAGTCGACCTCGTGTATCAGATATACTCGTTGGTCGCTGGTCATACAGTATTGAAGTAGATGTATAGTCTGAGAATTAGTCTTGTGTTTATCAAATGATGCCGCATTCCTCGCCTTCTAGAGCTAGAGTTCATCTCAAAGAGAGAGAAGGCACAGGTACAGATTACCCAGGGGGAATGTCGATTTCATAAATAATTCACAAGACAGAGAAACATAAAATCAGAAATGCATATAAAAGAGAATACATTGATCAGCATTTACTTGCTCAGTATTTAGTACAGATTTCAGTATTTAAATTCAGTTATTTCCTATACATGTTTTTATACGTCAGATTTACAGTTTTACTTATTATACGGGAACAATTTACACCCGACAGATATGTTCCCAACTCACTGAGCTCGTGAGCTCAAACCCTCTTTCGGACATTGTGATCAGTAGGCTTATGTATTGTGGGACCGTGAGTAGAGGTTGGTCCGATCATGAAGTTTAGCGGAGACGCTCAGAATGGGCTCTAACTCCCGTGTTTAGAATTATGTTATTTGATTATGAGTGGTTGTGAGACTTTAAGTTTAAGACAATATTATATGGTGTTGTATTAAACCCGATTGAGTTTGAGTTTTAATGTATTCAGTTTGATTTACTTAGCTTCCGCATGTTATTAATTTACAGTAAATTGCAGTCTACAACCTTTGGTTTAGGGTTCATTCCCTAGACCTGGCTGGTGTGACACCTGGGTCCTGAAAAGGATAAGGGTGTTACAGTAAATATATTTTGATCTTGCCCCCTTTAATATTAAATCCTGGCTCTGCCACTGGCCATAGGTGTAGCTCCCCAGGGCATTTGGGGCATAGGGAGGGGAGGCCAAATGGGAATCTATGCATTTATTGCAACTGATGCTACTGAATCCGCTGCTTTATTTTTGGAACCAACGATTAAAAAGGTTTTTTCCCTGTTTGTTGTATCAAGACTAAATCCACCTTTTGACCTATTATTGGTCTAATACCCAATTTAGTCCCTCTATTATACAGAACTAGCCCTTTTGGTCCCTTTAGCAAAATTCGATCTTTTCTAGTCTCTATACTTTCACAATTAAGGAATTTCAGTCCATCTCTTATATTATAATTTAAGCGTTTTTTATTCCTAAGGGACTGAAATTTCTCAATCGTGAAAGTATAAGGACAAAAAAAGATCAAATTATAATAGAGAGATCAAAATGACCGATTCGATATAATAGAAGGACTAAATTGGGTATTATACCGAATTTATTCATTTTAATAAAATAATAATCAGAATAACAATGGACGACCAACTAAATGATATTTTGGCTGAAGCAACAGATAACATGTAAGAGAAGACATGAGATGTCTTCCTAAATATTTGGTCATATTGATTAACAGTTATGGTGATACAAACAAGGTCCTAATTTAACAACAACCAAATTGATTAGTTGAAAGTTATTACGATGAAACTACAAAGGAGTCGTCGGCGGTCAAACAAGAGCACATGCAGAGGTCCAGAGCCGAATAGAAGGTGCTTCAAAGTTCAAATTGCATTCTCTCCCACCACACCTAATAACTTATGTGCCATGTCACCACACCAAAACACCATCCATTTCCTTCCTTCACGTGCGATGTTTCTCATCCTCTCCCTTTCGTACAATAATTTATTCATTAATCTCTATCCTAATCTGTGTTATATATCTCTAACTATGTGCATGCATACATGCCTGCCTGACTCTGACATCCCTTTTGTAAGCAATGGCCCAAGTCAAGGTGGGAAGTGTTGATAAAAAAAAAAAATGTGAGTTATGTTTCTTGCGAGAACTGAGAAATGGCTGAAAGAATTGATAAATATATAAAATATTTGTTAATAATAATAATAATATTATCAGATAGACATTATTTCTAAATATAAAAAGCACCGTCAATATGAATAGATGGATCACTTTTTTACTTCGAGTAAACAAACCTAGTGTTGGGCCACTAATTGCATTATACATCTCCATATTAGTATAATATTATTCACTTAAAATTAAATTTTTATAATTTTATTTTTAAACTCAACTTATAAAAATACCATTAATTACTTATTTTTGAAATCCTTATATAGTCTCTCATAAATAATCTTATCTGTTTACTAGAATGATTTATCCATTTTATTATTTATCTTAAATGTTAAAAATCAGAAAAATATAAATTGTTAGGGTGAAAATCAGTTTGGATCTAAACTTCATTCTAGTGGTTGAATTTGTTTTGAGATTGAGACTTAGAACAGTAAAGAGACCAAAAAAAAAAAAAAAAACCAACCAATCAAGGAGATAGACACAGGTTTAACGTGAAACCCTCAAATCAGGAAAAACCCATGGGCCCTGTTAGTGCGGGCTAAATTAACTAATCATTCTTAGTACAATGGTAGAGAAGAAGAGGGGTTTATTGTCTTGCTTGCACCGTGGACTGGAGAGAAGAGGAGGAAGGAGATGGGGATGATGATGATCATGATGGGTTGGAGGAGTCTTTTCTTCTTCATCAAGAGATGCCCATTCCTTGGAGAAGACCGGTCTTTTTTAAGAAGAGATTTCAAGTTGTTGAGAAGATCCCACTTTCTTCTCTTGGATCCCCAAAATCAACCCCCAAATCCAACTCGTGATTGGCTTTCCAAAAATAGTTTGCAGCTCTTCTATCATAAGAGAAGAGTGGTTTGCAGCTCCTCGGCAATATTTCTCGGCCATAAGGGAAGAGTGGTTTGTGGCTCCTCGGCCATGCTCCTTAGCCAAAAGAGAAGAGTGGAGTACATCTCCTCGACCAAAAGAGAAGTAAACTACAGCTCCTCGGTCATAAGAGAAGAGTGGACTACAGCTCCTAGGCCATACTCCTCGGCCATAACAGAAGAGTGGACTACAACTCCTCAAAGTTGAAAGATATCTCAGATTTGAGTACAAAATAGTCTATGATCCTTCTATATGATTGTCTACTTGATTGCCACACATCTTCCCATTTTTAACCCATCATAAATTATGAGGGATTATTTGGTGACTTTCTTTAAAAACATGTGTGTGCAGTTATAAAGAATTTTTTTATTTTTTTACTCGTGATACCTACCTTCATTTCTGGACTTCTCAATTAAAAGAAAAGAAAACATTTCCGGATCAACTTTTGCGTCTGATGCGCTTGCTAGTTCCATCAGAAACATGGCATATATGTTGTGGATTGACGGGAAGTGATAAGTATCCCTATCCTCACTTGTGTGTATTAATTATAACAGTAGTTTCATAGAAAAATTAAACAAAAAAAAATGCAATTAAGAAGAGGTGGCCAGAATAGTAGAGGACAGCTCATGAGCTCACGCTGAGAAGACATGGACTCCTCACCAAACTAATTGCTGCTTCTTGTTTCACTCTCTTTCCTATAAACTCCACTGACACTCCACTTTCTTTCTCTCTCATACCCACTCAAATCATAATGGACTACGGAAGGCTCGGACTATCCGAGCCGGTACAGGACCATTCCATACCTACGCCGGCCCAAACCAGACCCAAGACCACAAGAGCTCGCCGGTTCATTTTCCTCGGCATCGCCGCCTTCATCTTTCTCGCAGCCTCGGCCGCGCTCGTTGGTGTGCTGGTCCGTGCCAAGGTTAACCGGGCCGGAACAAGCCCGGGCCTGAAACGGACTCCTACTGAGGCTATCTCTCGAACTTGCGAGCTCACTCGTTACCCGTCGCTATGCGTGACCTCGCTCCTCGACTTCCCAGGCGCGCTCCAGGCCGGGGAGCGCGACTTGGTCCATATCACGCTCAATATGACGTTCCAGCGCGTTGGGCGTGCGCTATACGACGCGTCGGCCATGGCCGCCACAAACATGGACTTTCATGCCCGAGCGGCCTACGATGACTGCATGGAGCTCTTGGACGTTTCTTTAGACCAGCTATCTCAGTCACTGCAAGTCGTGTCACCGACGCCCACCGCGGCGCCGCGGCCGGGCCGCGCGTCGGATGGGGACGTGCTGACATGGCTCAGCGCCGCTCTGACCAACCAGGACACCTGCACTGAAGGCCTGGACGGGGTGAGCAACACCTATGTCAAAGATCAGATGCAAGGGTACCTGAAGGACGTTGCTGAGCTCGTTAGCAACTGTCTGGCAATCTTCGCAGTGGCTAGCAGAAATCAGGACTTCTCCGGCATTCCCATTCAGAATAAAAGAAAGCTCATGGCTGTGGACGGAGCGCCCGCCGGCTTTCCTGAATGGGTGAAGAGACGAGACAGAGCGCTCCTTCAGATGCCCGCCGGCGCCATACACGCTGATATGGTGGTGTCCAAGAATGGGAATGGCACGTACAAGTCTATCGCCGATGCGGTCAAGGCCGCGCCGGAGTACAGCAGCCGCCGCATTATAATCTATGTCACGGCCGGCAGGTACTATGAGAACATCAAAGTCGGGAGGAAAAAAACTAATCTTATGTTCGTGGGTGATGGCAAGGGAAAAACCATCGTTTCAGGGTCCCGCAGCGTGTATGACAACTACACCACCTTCCACACCGCGACGTTCGGTAACCATTCGTACTATTAATTCAGCTGCTTTCTTTTCTTTTCTTTTAGAATTAGTTATCATTTTGACGATTACAAGAGGGATTTTTGGGCGCGCAGCTGCCACCGGAGCAGGGTTCATAATGAAGGACATGACGATTGAGAACTCGGCCGGGCCGTGGAAGCACCAGGCGGTGGCTCTCCGGGTGGGAGCCGACCACGCGGTGGTCTACCGATGCAACATCATCGGGTACCAAGACACGCTCTACGTCCACTCGCAGCGGCAATTCATCCGCGAATGCGACGTCTACGGCACCGTCGACTTCATCTTCGGCAACGCCGCGGTGGTGCTCCAGAACTGCAGCCTTTGGGCACGAAAGCCAATGCCGATGCAAAAGAACACGGTGGCAGCCCAGAACCGCAAGGACCCCAATCAGAACACCGGCATTTCGATCCACGCGTGCCGCGTCGTGGCGACAAGTGATTTGGAGGCCGCAAAGTGGAGCTACCCGACATACCTCGGCCGGCCGTGGAAGCTCTACTCCAGAACTGTTTACATGATGTCGTACGTGGGAGATCACGTTCACCCGGCGGGATGGTTGGAGTGGAACGCCACCTTCGCTCTTGAAACTCTACTACGGTGAGTACATGAACTACGGCCCAGGAGCCGCTATTGGGAAGAGAGTAACGTGGCCCGGATACCGGGTGATCACGGTGGCGGCGGAGGCCATGAAGTTCACTGTCGGCCAGTTCATCTCTGGTTCCTCTTGGCTGCCATCCACTGGCGTCTCTTTCTTGGCTGGCCTGTCTCTTTGACGTCTTCATCCCGCGTGGGCCCCATTTCTTCGACCTTTTTTCTTTATGGTAATTAGTAATTACATTAATTAATGTGGATCACGGTATATATACGGCATTTTTCATTCAGTTTCTTTAACTTTTTTATAGGGTTCTATGAAAATAATAATTAATTCCGAACATGTTTATGGGTATTGGGTGGTGCTAATTGTACAATTTTTACATTTTCCCTACCTACCTCAGTGTTTCTTCTTTCTTCTCATGTGCCAATGAAGAATAAATTTAATCTCAACGCCTTTTCTGATGATCACAACAACAAAAGAAACACTTTATATATCCTTTTAAGAGTTTATTTTTGTATTTTTATTTAGGTGCACTTCTGATAAAATTTGGGTGGAGATAGTGTCCGATACGGCACTAGATTCTTGCAAAAACAGGGAAAGAAGCACATAAATATAGCTTTCCGTGCTTATGAAACCCCACAATTTGCAAAGCTAGTTCATAATTCAGTCTTTCTGAGGATTCAACTAGCTTGCATCCAAAATCATAGCCCAGGCTGCCTCCACTACAACTTATTAAATCTCAATCTCTCTCTTCTTTTTTCCGTTGGAAAGCAAACTACTTTGGGGTTCTCCATTAAATTTCATTAAAGGAGTTCACGTGGACCTCTAACGCTCTTTTTCCTACGTGCTGCTTTTTAACTTATAATACACTAATTCTCTTTATTCAAGTTAAAAAACATTCTCTATTGATCTATTTGAACTGAAATTAAAATGTAACTTGAGAACTGAACTCTTTTCTCTCTGAAACAAGAGGCACATACAGTGGAAGAACTTTTGGTAGCACTTGTCCACCCCACGCAGTGTGGAATATTATGTAATAGAAGTGGGACTTCGATTAATGTGCGGTGTGTCGGTGGGAGCGCGTATGGTACAGGAAATGAAGGCCATGTGTTGAGTTGTGGGGGAGGATGTGTGGTCGGACACTGAGAGGCCCCTTGTAAAGGATCTATTTATAGAGTCTTGTAGAGTTTAATGGACCTACTACTATATTTAAGTGATGCCCGGGACTCTATTATCACATGAATTTCATTATTTTTTATTTTATTTTTATCTTTTTATATTTTTTTTTGGAGCAATTGAGCTCTACTAATAGCTAACTAAAAATTTACTTATAAAAACATGAAAACATTATAAAATCCAATATTTCATTTCTTTTTACTGATGATCTCAATTGGCAATAACTGATGAAAGAGACAAATAAAAAGAAAAAGAAAAGAAACCTGGATTTGGAGAGCATTTTCATATAAAGCCAGCCTCCACCCATACTTACTTTGCATAGAACAAGAGGTAGGATTGGAGGAGGATCTTTTGATTTGGCACTCAAAAAGTTTGGATTAAGGATAATATATTTAACCAATTTTGCATAAGAATGACGTTCTTTATTACATCATTTCAGGTGTTCTGAATGACTGGTTTTGAATTGTGCTTGACATTATTTATCATACAGTTAGATCTAAGTAGACACATAACCCCCATAGTATTCTAAAAAGTGTTATAGATTTCTAAGACCGCCACCTTGCCACCCCACAGGGGCATGGCCGTCATGACTTTAATTAGAAAGAAGCATGGCTGCATGACAAGGGAAAATTATGATCAGGGAGATGAAGTGACCAAAACTAGGACCCAAGATGATTGGGTCAAAACACCAGAAACAAAAAAAAGAGATCTCGACTATAGGAAGGCTGGCAATCATCTACTTAGAACTTGAGCTCTCTCCTTCTTCTCATGCGATCCCCTTATTAATTTAGGCATCAGAGCTACATCGGGGCACAAAAGCCTGCCCCTTTCTTTTCCTGTTTGTTTTCCATCCTTTTAAGTGGCGACCGCTTGGAGAAGCATCCTGTCTTACACCTAAATCCTTTCGCTGGCAATTGTTGGCGATTTTTCCAAATTCAGTCACCAACCTTATATTTACCCTTTGATCTTGTCCGGTGTTGATCCCCATGGGAGATCGGATAATGTATCAACAGATTGACACTATCTGTGGGGACAGATCAAGAACTCGACTAAATGATGGGGAGAGCTAAGCGGAGCCAAGTGGAGGACGGCGCGGATGATGACATGGTGGGATACCATAGTGTTCAAGAGATCGAAGACGTCCGCTAGGACCAACCCTGTGATGGAGAAGCATAGGGAGCATGCTACTTGGTCCTAGAGTGGAAGATTAAAGCTCTTACATGAGCCTTGAAGAGGATTAAGAAGTAGGTCTCATAGAACCTGTCGCCACGGAGCGCCCCACTGGATACCTCAAGGGTGAGACAAAGGTTGGATGCTCGTACCTGGTGTCCAAAGGAAGAACGAGAAGAGGGAATGAGAAGGTGACCCCGTTGGCGAGCAACTCGGGATCACTGCTACCGCGACCACCATCCAGAACCCCGCTGAGGTCCGAGCGTGGTGTCACCTCCTAGGAAAAAAAAAGAGGATTCAAAGCACACTCCCCAAATAGCCTCTCCCTACATTGTGCAGATCTTGGAAGTACCTTTCCTTGCTGGTTTCCAACTGTCCTCCATGGATATTTGTGACGGTACCGCAAACTCGGTTGACCCTTAGGGGGTACTCAGAACCATGATGCTAATTCACGAGACCTTGGACGTCATTAAGTATTGAGTTTTTCCCTTGACCCTGTGTAGAGTGGCACAAACCTGGTTCAACAACCTTCTTCCGGAGAAGATCACGTTCTTCTAAGAATTGTCTGATTTCTTCGTCAGCCACTACGTTAGCAGCAAGAGGAGGAAGAATATCTTAGCTACCCTGATGAGGGTCAAGTAGCATGATAAGGAGAGCATGCGTGACTATATACACCGATTCAACATGGAGGCGTTGAACATCCCATACCTCAATCAAGCCTTTGCTGTAGCAGGCCTCATGAAGGGGCTATTTAGGGCAGCTGATAAGTTCATAATTATATATATATATATTTATATCATATTTACATGCATTTATCCCATTGTTTTGCATCAATTTCTTTTTGTACTCCTCTGGGTTTGTTTTATGATTGAGCGGGTAAAATAGGTGCCCAGAGCGAGAGAAACGAGAAACGAGACAAATCAGGACAAAACACGCTGAAAAAGAGCTTCACAGAGGTGTGTCCGATCAAAACGCAATCGTGCATAGCCGTGCACCTGCCCATGCACCTCTCTGATTTCAAACGTGTCAGACGAATCGCGCTGGGACTTGCATGGGTGTGCATTGGATCTGCACACCCGTGCCAAATTAATTTGAAGCCTATATAAACCCGCCGAAGGTAATGAATTCAGGGACTTTTGGAGATCAGTCTTCAGCGGGGGTTTCCAGAAATATGACTAGGGTTTCGTGAGAAGATTGAAAGGTAGAAAGGCATCGAACAAGGGAGTCACACATGTTTTCTATTATGTCTTTCTCCAATATCCTTGTTCGGGTTTCTTATAGTATGAGAGGCTAAACCGCTTTGTGGTACCTCAGGCACATGAACCCTAGTATAACTTGTTCTTGAATTTCTTTTATTAGTGGTTTGTCTTTTATTCATTCTTGTGAGTTATCTTTGTATGCCTTTGCTTGATTTATGTGGTTTATTTGCATGAGCAATTGTTATATACCTCGTTTTATTGTAGCAAAGTACGTAGGAGTTTATGGTTATGATTTGTGTGTCTACTAGTACATTAGCCCATATCTCATCATGTTTAGGTTACAGCTAAGCACAGGTAATTGAGTTCGCTTCGCATACTTAGAGATCGGATGTGGTATCTAGATGGTGCAATCGTCGAACTCCCAAAGAATTAGTAACAGATAGGCAATAATAGGAAATAAAGCGTTAGCAAAGGATTCCTACGGGGATTGTGATCCGAGGTACCACGTTTCGTTTCTGATCACCCACAATCTTACCAATTGTTTGCGTTAGTTTCTTTATTAGGTTAATTTGTGTAATTTTCAAACACTTCTTATATTTCTTTTAGGCTAGAGAGCAAAAGATATTTAGTAGTAGTATACCAGGCCCAGAGGATTCGATTACCCTACCTTTGAGTAATTTACTACTTGATCCACCACGTATACTTGTGGGAGTGTCGCGCGCACCATGTGCGTACATCAAGTTTTTGGCGTCGTTGTCGAGGACTGGCAACGCTAGGAACATTAGAATTTGTCACTATATCTATTTTAGTTTCTTTATTTTTTCTATTTTATCAAATATATATATATATATATATATATATATATTTCTACGGCCGTTAGGAAGGCCCTCTTCCACATGGGTGCCAATCGGGGCTTACCCAGCCAGTGGGATGATTAGATCAAGGGAGAGGCGTAAGATCCCCCTCCCATTCCTCAAAAGGCGCACATGCGCCGTCTTGTCACCTAGGACAGGCGTCGGATATGGCAAGCACCACGCCTAGCAAAAAGGGCGCCGGACAAGGGGCCTGGTCAGGAGGCAGAACCTAGCATGTGGTAGAGGAAAAGCAAGTATGATAGGTCGCCTTGAGAGGGAGCTAAGCGCCCAACACCCTTTATCCTTTTCGTGACCTGAAGGTGTAAAGCCCATGTAGGAGGTTTAGTGGAATAGAACCCATTGAAACCTAAGGCTTTAATTCGCTCTGTATTAACCGGGAAAAAATAACAACAAGCGGAAGGAAATTGACAAAACTAAATAAATTGAAAACTGACCCGACTAATTGAATTAATACAAGAAAGCCAATAAACATTGTCTTAATCTCTTAATGTCTCACAACACTGCGAAAACCAATAAACATAAACTCAGACCGCGAATTGAGTCGAGCCTGGGCGACTCACGGGCATCATCATGGGTAGCAATACCTGCGTGGCTGCAGCGGCCCTCTAGAAAGAACTCACGCCTATCACCCCGAAAATAAATTATAATAGTGTGCATCAATTTTGAAAGCTCCCAGGGGCTTTCAGTAGCTACATCAAGCTTTCAAGTGAGTAGAAACAACACATGGCCGATTGTAACTGTACCCGTATAAAAATAACAAAATCAATAGTAAAACTCGTACGTGTAAAACATAAAAGAGAAAATATTACCGAACTAAAATACCGGAAACTTTGAGCATCAACATCGAAAGGCAAGTAAAGATTGATCAAGGTATCCTCTTAAAAATGCATATCCGAAGTTTCAAGCTTTCTCTGCCTTGTGAATTAAATATAAAACCGACGTTCCCCCGGTAATCAGACTCACTCTCTCTCTCTGAGATGAGCTCTATCTCTAGAAGGCGAGGAACGCGGCATCATCTAATACACAAGACTATTCTCTGACTACACATCTACTTCAATACCGTAAGGCCAGCAACCAACGAGTATATCCGATACTGAGGTCGAATATATATATACGTACACTAAGCATCCCAAAAGGGATAGAAAGGGGGTTTTGATTTTTATAAAATGGAAGTGTATTTAAAACAGATAGTTCGGACTTAAAACGGAATTTTAAATCACCCCTCTCCTACTCAAATGTCAGACTCTCTCGCCTCTACACGAGCCACTCGTCTATACAAGTACTTTCAAGAGAATGTAATCAAACTCAGTATTTATGCTTTGTTTCTCTTTATTCAAGTTAATCGAATACTAAGCATGAAAAGGGTTTTTTCATAAAACTCTAGAAACTTCATAAAATTCAGAGTTCATGCTTCTAAAACCAAAACTCAGATCGTATAAAAATACGGTAAAGCCTCATGAATCGCATTTAGATTTCCCTCACCTTAGTCCGTTCGAGCTAGATCCGCTCGTCCTTCAAGAGTAGACTTTCCCTTGTCCTTACCGATGGTTGAAATAAGAATTCTATAAATAAGAAGTCCAGATTCTTGACTGCGTACTCTAATATAAAACTAATAGAATCATGGGAATACGAAATTAACTTTTCTATCTAACTATTTCTCATTTCCATTATTAACATAATTGATAACCTTAGCATGCATATCATAGAGATTAAGGGCCCTCAACATGCTTTCCTAAGATAATGTCTTGCTACAAATGACATGGATAGTCTAAGGAATTCATCGAAATTTCGGCAGCACCTCCTCTATTCGTAGGGCCCCGGATCACTACAAACATACACACATTTAACATGAATTAACTTGATTATCATACAACCTTCTAATCCCCTGTTAATAGCCCATAAATTCAGCTTAATCATGCATCTAATTAGGGTTCTCCCCCAAATTCAATTAGGGCTCACCCGCCGCAGTTTCGGTGCTCGCATAGGCCGGCCACTTTCGGGCGCCGGACCGAGATGGGCGCGACGCAGGCGCCGCGAATGGTCGGGATCTCGCGCCACGGAAGTTCGGCCGAATTGAGGAGCGCGGGGCAGACCGGGCGCGCTGGGTCACGGTCCGGCGAGCGGCGCAAGGCCCACTTGCCGCCACACTTGGAGGGCGGCCTTGCGCCGTAATGAAAAGGCACGCCTGGCCGAGGCTGACGGCGGTAGACTACGTCGTCGCGAGGGCTCGAAGTAGCTGGCGTGCTGTTTGAACGAGAAAGAGATCGAGAGAGAGAGAGAGAGATTTGTTTTCTCTCTCTCTTTCTCTCATCTCTGTCTTTTAAAGACAGAGTGATTCCCTTTTTTTTTATTTATTATTTATTCTAATCAATTATTTCATTTGTTATAATATATTATTTTAAATACTTTATCCTTTAAAAGTATTATCTTTAGATACTTTATATTATTTTATTTATTTCTTTATGTCACATCAGCATTTAAAAATATTATCTTATTAATAATTATCAATAATTCTTCCGACCCAGATCCGGGAATCCCGGGTCAGACGACCAGTGACACGGGCTGACTGTAGCATCACGGATCGTCCTTTTCACTCGACCCAGATCCGCGAATCTCGGCTTTTGACTTTGATTTAATTTATCGATTCTAACTTTTGTCCGATATTCCTACTTAATTAATCTAGATTAATTATTATTTAATTAATCTACGGTTTAAATTAATTTAACTCCTACCGACTATCCATCTCCAACTATTCTATATAACTCGCCCGCCCATTAAGGCCTCTCTCGCCCTATAGTTACGAGAATGGTTTTCGGTCCATTTTATTATAATTTTCTTTAACTTCAGATTAATATTAATTAATATGTTTTAAGTTAATTAAGCTCATTGGAAATTCCAGAAATTCACTGAATTTTACTTAAGAAATTTTGGGATGTTACAGCAACTATCCCGGTAAAGAAGGGAGCTTTCCCTTCTCTTAGAATCCAACTCCTTCTCTTCCAGATACACACTCCCGACCCAACTAACTTGAGCGTCAGAGGGTCTAGTGGGAAGAAGCCTCTAGACTTTTTTGTTTTCAATGATGGGAGAGCTCTTCAAGCAGGCTGCCTCTGCACCTCCCGACCATTGAACCACCAACCCCTATGGGAGCTCGTATCCCAACCAATCACTACTACCAAAACTTCTCTTTCTTGAACTCTCTGTGGTAAACAGCTTCCCTGCCTGCTACCAATTTGAGCATCAACAGTTTTGCACCATCTGTGGGGACCCGAGCAAAAAGTCGGGTATCACTGCAAAGGCCGAAAACCTAAGAGTTGGCTTAGGAGGGGGACAAGACTATAGGAGACCACAGGTCACCTCATCTATCACCTTCTCAGATGTCGATTCGAGAAGGGTCACCCACCCTCACGATAATGCCTTGGTGGTTGCCGTCAGGATAGCAGACTACGAAGTCAAGCGGGTCCTGATTAACAGCTGAAGCACGACGGACATAATCTTTTGGGAGGCGTACCAGAAGATAAACCTCGCCCCTGAGACGCTGCTACACACCCACGTCCCGCTAGTGGGGCTCTCGGGGACATCACCCAGCCAGAGGGCACCGCAACACTTCAAGTCACCGCCGGACCACATCCACAATAGGTAACAGAAGCCTCTAACTTCATAATCATAAATTGTCCTTTTGTCTATAACGCCATCCTAGGGACGCTGACACTAAACGCGTTACAACCGGTGAACTCCACGTAAAACCTCGTGGCGAAGTTCTCTACCCCTTAGGGGTGCGGAGAACTACGCGAGGACCAGAGTACCGTACGACAGTGCTTTTCTACCAGCTTAGTAGAGAGGGCTAGAGAAGCATTGGATCTTGAGAAGCCAGTAGATGACGGACCCGGGACGGCCCCAAGGCCTGCCCCGGTCGAAGAGCTCGTCACTGTTCCTCTGTCTGGGGACAGTCCCGGAAGGACCATTCAACTCGGGTCAGAGATGTTAGAGGAGCTCAAGGAGGCCGTCATAAAGATATTCCAACATCTTTGTATGGGGACCCAACAACATGCCCGGAGTGGATCGCGAAGTAATGCAACATCAACTTAACGTGGACTCCTCCCATAAGCCGGTGATCTAGAAGCGGAGACACTTTGCCCCCGAGAGAATGGCGTCTATTGAAGATGAGGTCGGGAAGCTATCGGAGGTCGGATTCATCAGGGAAGTGGTCTACCCCCAGTGGCTTGCTAACATTGTCTTGGTCAAGAAGTCCAACGGGAAGTGGAGGGTGTGCGTCGATTTTACTGGTCACAACAAATCATGTCCAATTGACAACATCTTGCTCCCAATAATAAACAAGTTGGTAGACTCCACTGCGGGTCAAGAAATGCTTAGCTTCCTCGACGCATTCTCGGGCTATAACCAGGTAAAAATACTAGAATCAGACGAAGAGAAAATGTCCTTTATTGTGGAGAAAGGAACCTACTACTACCGCGGCATGACTTTCGGCCTTAAAAACAACAAAGCAACTTTCCAAAGGTCGGTGAAAAAAGCCTTCCAGAACCAACTAGAAAGGAACGTGGAGGTGTATGTGGACGATATACTGGTCAAGAGGGAGAAGGTCGGTGATCACATTGCCGACCTAATGGAAACCTTTCAGACTCTCCATAACTACCGCATGAACCTCAACCCAACAAATGCGCGTTCGGAATACGGTATGGAAATTCCTCGGTTTCATGTTGACCCAAAAGGGAATTGAAGCAATTACGGATATGATCCGAGCAGTGCTTGAGATGAGCTTCCCAAAGACCATTTGCGAAATCCAAAGGTTGAACGGAAGGCGGGCTGCCCTGGGCCACTTTTACATGAGGTCTAGGGAGAAGAGCCTACCATTCTTCAAGGCCCTCCACAAGCTAGGCTCCGAAAGTGGAATGGAGCGAAGACTGGGAGAAGGCCTTCCAGCACCTCAAGGAGTACCTGGGCTCTCCCCGTTACTGACCAAGCCATAGGAGGGCGATGAACTCCTCATATACCTCGTAACCACCATGCAGGCGGTGAGTTCAGTCAAAGTTAAGGAGGAGGGTGACGTCCAACCCCTGGTCTACTATGCTAGCTGCATTCTGAATGACTCGGAGTCGAGATACCTACTCATCGAGAAGTTGGCCTACACCCTGGTCACTTTCGCCCGAAGGTTACGACCCTACCTCCAAGCGCATCGGATCACGGTCCTTACGAACTATCCCTTGAGACAAATGTGACAGAAGCTTGAGGCCTCTAGAAGGTTATTGAGATGGTCCGTTGAGCTCAGCGAGTTCAACCTCGCATACCGACCTCCGATAGCAATTAAGACACAAGCCTTAGCATATTTTATAACAATAATGACTGCAAAGTAGGGCGGTCATAATCATAGGCTTGCGAAATGATAAGTGCATGATTATACATAAATTTCCCTTATATTCACATGCACTTGTACTATTTCCTAGCATCGATTCTCTATTTTTGTGCTACTTTGGGTATTTCTGCATGATTGGACAGGTTAACAGGCACCCAAGAGCAAAAGGAATACGAAATGGGCATCTCGGAGTAAGAAGGGCAAAAGAATGCACATACAGAGAAAAGGAGGGTCGTGTTGCTACTTAACAAGCGGCATGCTGATGAAGTACGGTTGTGTGGCCTACACCCTGGTCACTTTCGCCCGAAGGTTACGACCCTACCTCCAAGCGCATCGGATCACGGTCCTTATGAACTATCCCTTGAGACAAATGTGACAGAAGCTTGAGGCCTCTAGAAGGTTATTGAGATGATCCGTTGAGCTCAGCGAGTTCAACCTCGCATACCGACCTCCGATAGCAATTAAGACACAAGCCTTAGCATATTTTATAACAATAATGACTGCAAAGTAGGACGGTCATAATCATAGGCTTGCGAAATGATAAGTGCATGATTATACATAAATTTCCCTTATATTCACATGCACTTGTACTATTTCCTAGCATCGATTCTCTATTTCTGTGCTACTTTGGGTATTTCTGCATGATTGGACAGGTTAACAGGCACCCAAGAGCAAAAGGAATACGAAATGGGCATCTCGGAGTAAGAAGGGCAAAAGAATGCACATACAGAGAAAAGGAGGGTCGTGTTGCTACTTAACAAGCGGCATGCTGATGAAGTACGGTTGTGTTCAATCTGTACAACTCTCTGTTTATTGAAAAACGCGTTAATCACGTCGTACGACCATGAGCACGGGCGTGTTTAGGTGAACATGACTGAGCTTCAGATGAACACGACTGTGCGTCAATGATTTGAAAATCTATAAAAAGCCGTCCACGGAACCCTAATAATTAACTTTTGGCGCAGTAGTCTTGGGGGAATTTCTGCAGCAACGGCTAGGGTTTGACAAGAAGAATTGAAGGCAGAGGAGGTGTTATCCAGGGAAGATTTCTATGTTTGATTGTACACCCTCCTCTTGTATCATAGTTATGATAGTTCATAGAAAGAGAGGCTAAACCTTCTGTAGTACCTCGGACACATGAATCCTAGGATGAACTTGTTGCTTATTTTCTATATTTATTTGGTTTTGCTTATTAAATAATTCATGTGTAGCATCTTACTTGTTTTGGGTTTCCTGTACATGAGCACAAATCATCCTATAGCATTGGCATGGATATGATCCTGCTGGATGATGGTAGGAGTTATATTGCATTCACCTAGAATTAGCATCTATTTAGGTATCTTTATGTGGTTGTCCCTTGCACGAGCCTCGAGCTATCATCTTAGTAGGTTAGAGCACCCAGCACCATAAGTGTTTGTGTAGTGACTCGGAACAGTTAGAGCGTAGCATCGGTCCTAGGATTCATCTAGAGAGGTTTTTAGTCAAACAAGGGTGTTAGGGGGTGCATGAGCATCACGAGAGATCGGGTGTTTCACTGCGAAGTGTATTATTACACCCTCTAGAAACTTTTAGCAAGTAGTCGTAATATGGAATAAGTCGTTAGCAAGGGAATCTTTGTGGGATTGTGATCCGAGGTGCCCTCCTTTCATCTTTGATTTCCCCAATCTACCAATAGTTCATAGTAGCTTTTAGTTAGGTTAATTCCACTAGATTGATTTCATAACTCTTTTTATAGTTAGGCTAGGTAATAAAGGATTACCAGTACTAATAGCAAGTCCTTGTGCATTCGACTACCCTACCTTTGGGCTACTTTACTACTTGATTGACCTCGTATACTTGCTGGATAAGTGTTATCTATAGATTTGCGTGTATTAAGTTTTTGGTGCGGTTGCTGGGGATCGGCATTGCTAGGAACATTAGAATATGTTATGTATAGATTCACTATTCAAAGGGCGTAATGGAGCAAAATCGAACCGGCACAACCATAGGACGACAGTGAGAACTCCATACCAGCGAATCTTCCCTCAACTCCAGCTCTCGCCGGCTATTCTCCCACGTCACCGCAGCACCCTCCGACCACTAGATTCGTCGGCGACCCTTTGTCCACCACCTGATCGCACTCCGGTACGCACCGTCGCCCTTCTCCTCCGAATCACAAGCGTGCTTCACCCCCGGTGAGTCTCCACCGGTGACACCATGCCTCCTCGCAAGATCATCACATAAGGCACCAGGAAAAGAAGAAAAGTAGGGAGTCGAAGTCGCAGCTACCCTTTGAGCCCATATTCCCCATGCTTATGCACTCGGGGAGGCACTACAAAGTCAGACAACTCCTGTTTGGAGAGGCTCGACACATCAATTGGGACGCCCTGAAGCAGGTGGGCGTCACCATGGAGGTGATGAGACACCTAGAGGTGGAAGGTTGGGGCTGCCTCCTATCCATCTGAGATACGATATACCGAGAGCTGACTTTGGAGGTCTTGGCTACCTTCACCCTTGCCATAGGATTCGTATCTAGCGACCAACTTGATCAGTAGATAGAGTTGTAGTTGGGTGGCACCAAGTTCCAGATGAGCTACACAGACTTCGCCGTCTTACTGGGATTATACAACGTCGAGTTCACCTCCACACCTGAGTACCAGGCACTCAGGATTAATAGACCGGCGGAGGAGAAACCAGAGTTCGCTTGGAGGAGGCTGAGTACTAAGCCCTATGGTCCCCGGCTCTCACGTATATTCATTTAGTGTTTAACCATTCGATAACTGGGCCATGGTTGAGGACCAGCGTCGTTAGCTCTAGGGACTTCAGTATTCAAGGAGCATGGTTTACTTGATTCCCATCCACTGAATGGGTTGTAGCCCAGCTCTTCGACACCGCTACCAAAGACGACGATCAAGATCCTATTTATAGGCCCATACATCACTCGCCTGGTACACGGGATGGGAGCTCTTCCCGACCACATCAGCCCTCGGATGGATAGTGGGGAGGTGTGCACCGATCATGTTAGAGACCAAGAGATCGATGGGGATGCTACAGCCGAGGCAGATGACACAGAGCACTAGATATACGGCTACACTACCCTCAAAGACCGCAGGGCCCGACAGAGCACCCCACCGTTGATCGTAGCACCTCCTCCACCACCAGCCACCACATTCACAGGGGCGACCAAGCCTTACTCGATTGGCTGGTGGGCGGAGTGGAGTACCTCCTCCAGCAACAGGGGATTGCTTATCCATGACCACCATGGCCACCAGCCTCTCCCATGACAAAGGCAGAGGTATATCCTCAGGATGCGGCCGCTACTACAGATATAGAGAACTCCTTTGATGGGGATGATGTGGAGGACTACCTCATCTGAGAATCATCACTATTATTTTAATTTATTTTCACCACATTTGTACATTTTTCTATTTTGTTGAGTCAGTTTGTTCATAAAAGGTTTAGTCTTTCACTATGCTATGGATAGGGGTGAAATCGGTTCGGTTTGGGTCGGTTTGAACGAATTTCCAAACCAAACCGGTATTTTTCGGTTTGAAAAAAATCAAACCAAACCGGACCGAACAATTTGAAAAATGAAACCAAACCAAACTGGTTCGGTTTGCGGTTCGGTTCGGTTTGAACCGCGGTTTGAAACATAAAATAATTGCATGTCTATTCTCTCATCATATCTCTCGCACATCTCTCACACCGGTGCTCTGTTTGGGCTAAAAGTTTTTTGGGGGTGGTATTTGGTATTCCAAACAACGTGGTGATCCACTTTACCCGAATTCCACCTTTTTAAGGTGATGTAATAGAGACATATGGCTTAGACGCGCTCCGAGCCATCCGGTGCATTCTCTGTTGTGGTTGAAATTATGTGTGGGAGACTTATTTGGCATGCCAAACAATTTTGGTTAGCCACTTTTTCTGAATTCCAGAGTGTTCTAGCCTCACTCAAATCTTTATTAAAGATAAAGATCAATCATAAACTTTTTATAATTATATCTATGAGATCATTGAGATGAATCTTGATCCAATTCAAATTTAAATATAAAATCTTAATCAAATTATGATTATCTCCTTTTATCTCATACTAATCCCTACAAGGTTAACCCAAGTTGGATAATATAAGACCATGTTGGTTCAATCACAGTAAAAGGAGGAATATACGGTTCGGTTCAAATCGTGATTCAGAAATTGCAAACCGAACCGAACCGAATGTTAATCGATTTCAAACCATACCAAACCAATTTTTTTTCGGTTTCAACGGTTTGGAAAACCAATGGTTTCAACGGATTGGTTTGGAGCGGTTTAGGCGGTTTGGCGGTTTGGAGTTTCAGCCCTAGCTATAGATGTTCTCCGTTTTTCTTTGCCTTCAATGATTTCAGGATACATTACACCTCAAACTTGGTAGGATACACAAATGAAAGGACGAAACACATCACGACAAACAACAAGCTAAGTCCACTCTCCCTATCTTGCTATCATATATCATTTTCCTTTTAGTGCATATATCCCGCGCATTGGGGATAATGCACAATTTAAGTGTTGGGGAAGGGATTATTATTAAAGGGATCATACTACTTAAGATGTGTGCTGATTTAGGATGATCTATGAAAAAATTAATGGGAGTCCTCTTTGATTGTCTAGGTTGACATTAGCGTTAGGTGCCAAATTTTTCAACAATATATATATTTAGTCTCACCTTTGATCTACACCCCACAGAACTTCAAGCACAAACCCAAGCTTTATTGTCCCTTGACCACTTAGGTTTGGATTCCACTATGTTTAACCATGAGAGTATTTTTTGCTTATTAAAAAACAAAGAGACTTAAGAACGACTAGCATAACCAGAAAGTCGAATCCATTAGGGATGCCCTACCGGATGGAAAGTCGGATCCACTAGGGATGCCCGATCAGTATAGAAAAGATGGTAGAAAGAGCTATCACCTTTGAAGTGTGAAAGCCACCCTTGATTAGTCTGATCTTGGGCATTACAAATGTTCACTTGATGACCTAACAAGAGAAAAACTACCTCATTGGATGTATGAAGCTACTATCCCTAACCAATAGAGTTTTGGAAAGCAGTTAATGAAAAAATGCTAGATTAGTTGGGCTGAGCTTGGGTTGGTAAGTGACACTATTAGGAAGGGTTAGACACACACACACACGTAGGGAATTGAAGTATAAGGTGATATCTATTTTCCATAAAAATATTCCAGCACTTAATGCTATGTTTCTGTATCACCAATCTTTTTTTTAGGGGACACGTGTCACACCAGCCAGGTCAAGGGAATGAACCCTAAACCTAAGGCTGTTAAACTACTAAATAACTGTAAATCAATAACTTGCGGAAGCTAAGTATAGCAAACTTAATATATTATAAACTCAACTTCAAATATGGTGTTACGGACATATTTGGTGAAGACAGGTGTCATTGATCTAAAGGACCACTTGTTCCTCTAGCCACATGGCAATATCCCCCCTTTTGCACAATTCCGTCCGGCAAATAACGTGAGGACTCAATCCTGTGAACAAGTCCGTCGGAATTGTAGCAATCCTCTTATACAGGGCCTAAGGTGGGGAGAGAGAGATAAATATCTAACACCTCCACAGTGAGTAGGCCTTATCCACTTGCTACAGTGGGCAGATATTTATCCTATTTTACCTACGCGGCATCTACGCCCTAGGGGGCAGATATTTTCCTACCGCCTTAGGAGATATTTACCTAACTCACCGCCTTATTCCACCGCCTTTCTTAAACCGCCTTAAGGTGCTATAAAAGGAGAGCGTTAATAGAAGAAAGGGGATCCAGGAAAAACTGATCACACAAAGAACTGCCTAAATCTAAGACTCTTTACTCAAGTTTCCTGACTTAAGCATCGGAGCTGAATCCGGGCAGAGAGGCCCAATTCCGATCACTGCCCTCTCCTTTTTACAGGTTCGCCTATGGATAATTCCGGTCGGAATTTCAGGATGTTCTCTGCGCTCCCTGTTCGTAAACAGAAGTAAGTGTCCACACCAACTATAAATTTTAACCGTTGGTCGAAAGCTGAGGCCAGATCTCGAGGCAACAGTAGCCGAAGCGGGGCGTGGACCAGTTTTTGGCATCAACAGTTTGGCGCCGTCCGTGGGGACCCTTACGAAAAGCCAAATGACCACTACCAGAAGATCAAAACGAATCCAAGAACAGGGAGCCCCAAATAATCCCGAAGGGCCTGGCGAGGTCCGAAGACATGAGGAAATCCGGTCAGATAATCCACCCATCTTACCTCCATCAGAAAATCCTTCCGTCCAACCCCAAGAATCTGTTCCGGAGTTTTATCTTAACATACAGCAACAATTGGAGCGGTTGACTCAGGTTGTTTATACTTTGACCCACCCTCCGCCTCCTCCTACACAAGTTCCAACACCAAACATACCAAATGCCCCATTGGATAATTCCGAAAGTAGGGGGAGGACAAGAACCCGCACCCATAAAGAGAGGAAAGAAAGGACCGCCTTTTCCGCTAGTTCGTAACCCTCTGCTCGGGACGAGGCAATGAGCCACTACAAGAACCGAGCGGACAAGGACAGAGCGGAAGAGTCCATCTGTTCAAACGGTTGATAGAAGAACTCAACAACAGGACCTCGCTCAAGGAAAGCGGGAAGTCCGACATATTCTCGATATGTGTTCGGGCCTTTTGTCAAGGAAATATTGGGAGAACAAGTTCCGATAGCTTGAGGCCACCGGTTATGATCGCGTATGAAGGCGAAACCGATCCGTCTCGTCACCTGAAGTCTTTCCGGTCGAAGATGCTCCTCACTGGAATCACAGACGCTCGCATGTGCCGAGCTTTTCCCGCCACCTTAGAGGAGAAAGCGCAAGACTGGTTTGTCGATCTCCCATCTAGCACAATTACTTCTTTTCAGATTTTAGCAGATCGCTTTCTAGCCTATTTTGCCAATTACTCAAAGCAGAAGAAAACTCCATCTACCCTTCTGCATGTTAAACAACGAAAGGGAGAAACGCTCCAAACTTATTTAAATCGTTACATAGACGAAACAACAAATGTCGCGGACCTCCTGCGGCGAATGGCCGTAACCTTCTTAATGGAGGGACTGTTAGAATCCCCCTTTCTTTCTCCCTCACTTTGGATCCACCAAAAACCATTCCCGACCTTATGGTCCATGCCCAAAAATATATCAATTCCGAGGAAATTTATACGGGTTGGGAAGAGGAGGCTAGACGTGGACATGTGGAGAATCTGTAAGGGAAAACCCACCACAATGTCAACGAAGGCCTCCGGATCTACTGAAAGGAAAGAGGATCGCATAAGGACAACAAGGTACAAACAGGAGGTCCGAAACCTCGGCCGCGGCCTCTAACGACATATGCTACCGTAGAACCTTCAAAGGAAGGAAAAATTGTCAGATATGATCACCATACCCCACTATACCAAACCAGAAGCCATATCCTTATGCAGATCAAAGAACACAAACTTCTGACATGGCCAGAACCCAAGAGAAATACCGAACCGCAAAAGAATAGTAAGAGATATTGCAAGTTTCATCAATCTAGAGGACATGATACGGAAAAGTGTACCCACTTGATGAATGTAATAGAAGATGTCGTTTGGAAAGGACAATTGGAGCAATACATCAACTTTGAGATTCAAGGGAAACCCGAAGCTTCACAACCTGAAGAAGAACAAGGAGAAATGGTGGGGTTTATTAGTGGAGGTCACGAGATTTGCGGAGTGGTGAAAGTTCACCTCTCGGAAAAGTTACGCCTGAATGGTGGGAACCATACGGAAGCGAAGCGCCCGGAAGGCGATCTCGACCCACGGCTCCAATCATCTTTTACTTACAAATGACGCGTTAGCGGAGTTCGCCACCCTCACGATGGCCGTTGGTTGTCGCTATCAAAGTTTCAGTTCAGGATGAAGAGTTACGATAGGCGGTGGGAGTTGACTTGATATCCTCTTTTGGAGTGCTTTCGAAAGAA